>JAHDVE020006653.1:0-151465 GCA_022606495.2 Halesus radiatus
ACATTTTTGGTTTATAATAGGTATATACCTACTGACTCCACACTGTTTGTACGGTAATCACACTAGTGACGCCACCGACTACAAAGATAACCATGTCAAGCTATAGGTACCCTACCCCAACTCGTTGAAAATTGATAAATTGGCAGTCCGTCTAAAAAGGTTATGCATCACTGAAATAAAAAGAGAGTATTTATGAATGGGAATTAAGCGAGGAATGCATTTCAGCTAAGAGCTAATCCTGGTGGTTAATTAGTTAAGTCATTAATTATCTTGTTTTTAGTACGTGGAAGATCATTTTTAATCCATTTATACTTCTATTAAATGTTGACCACAAGCAAACAATGAATTAAATTTTAAATGCGATACTAAGTGCCATGTTTAAGAAAATGCTTTTCTTTAAAGGAATTTCGCTAATAAGCTCTTCAACAATGGTCACATCCCGACTGAAATGAAAGTCCTTGTTTTTTGTAAATAAATGATTTAAAAATTACTTTGTAATCACCACTTTATTAATATCAACATGTTTAGAAAGCGAAGCTCTCCTCATAAGGAATATACAGAATACAAAAAAAAATAAGTATATAAAATGATAAACATAGAACACAATAATTATTGTATTATCAATAATTGATTAAAGTATGTAATAATTATTAAAAAAAGCTAACAATAAAATATTGAATAACAAATTTATATTAGAAATAAAAAAAGATATTATTTTTAACCGGTTGTAATTGTATGTAAAACTTTTAAACCTTTATTTATATCAAAAGAATGAATGAAATTAAAACTTAAAACTTAATTACTTTCGACCCTCATTCTCAGATGGCGCCCTAGTTTTGCCCAGATCATCGACCGAAGGGAAATTTTAATTTTTACATTATGATTCCTCTCCTTCCTACCGCAGAATTAAATATTTATGTTGGTGGTTTCGTGTTGGCTTAATACGTTGATTGCGTCATAGGTGAGTAGAATTTAAAAATATTTCTCATGGACATTTTCTGCTTTATTTTTTGTTGTTTTCGTTTTTTTTTTTTTTTTTAATTTACGACCAATCGTTCTTTAAGATATATCCAATAATTCTCTGTTAAATTATTAACAATACATAGGTACTAATATATAATAGCACCAAATGAACATGGAATCCACCGGATAGAAAATGACTGCAATATTTTGTTTGAAAATCATTGAACTGCCTGTTTTTATGCACCAAAATATTGTCCCTTTTTATTGACCACTGGTAATTGCTTCTCGGCGTCGCCAAAGTTTTAAATCTGTTTTTTGTTGAAACATACAATATGGTATGGTGTCGTATTTTTTATAGCAAAGTCAATATTTCAAGGCTCCGTAGCTCATGATAGAAATGGCGTAGCTACCTGAATATGCAGGATGAAGATAGCTGTGTTATTATCCAATCTCCGACTGCAGAGGGCACAAAAAAAGCGGAACATAGTTGCGTTGACCTCGTCGATATTTGGTCGATGACTGACCTAGAAAATCTTGACAGAAACAGTTGTGCAAATGCCATGATGCCAGAGCTCGTCGCTCACGGTATTTTTGCTAAATCAGACAAACAAATATCTGCTGTGTACTGTGCAGATGATTGTTCACTTTTTTACTTCGCATCTTCGATGATACTCACGTGCAAGCATTATAATTAAGTCGGTACATACAGATAAAATGCCACGCCAATCTACAACATATTTTCAAGATGACTTATAAATTGCATAGCAAATACCTGTACTTACTCTGCGATAGCGAAATTCCTAGCATTCCTTCCCAAAACGGTGTCTCTGTTGACAAAATATTTACTCAGAAAAAAGCATTCTTGTGGAGCATCTTCACGAGGCTATTTCCACCGTTCCGGATATTTTGATGTTATTTATTATAAACGTTGAAATAAGCGCAAAAAGTGTTTTAAAATAAATGTCGGCGCAAATTCTTCTGGAGGTATTGCGGTCTGAAAATATGCTCCGAAATGAATCATAAATTACAGTTTTTTTTAACCTAAATAGATCGCAGCATTCCAGATGATCCATTTGTTTAAATATAACACATAGGTGCACTCACTGAAGAGGTACACAGATAGTAACGAGTTGTGGGTGTATAGGTATGCTCCAAACATATTTTCAGCTCAATTTTTCCTTATTTCTATTGAATTTGTTCAAACATTTAAGATCGAGCAATACCCTCCGAGCGTAAACTGAACATTCTTTGAAAAGGAGATATGTTAATACTGAAGAGAGAGGCAGCGCGTTAATACAAATAACGCTTTATAATAAGGGCGAAAGCAGTATTTAATTATTTTTTTTTATAAAACGCCACATATTTAAAATAAATCAGAAATCTCAAGACTGCTGACTTAAACATTTAAGAAATCGCTATAATTTTTTTCATGCCTGTAACACGTTAAATAACAGAACCGCACATGTTATTTATATATATTCTAAGCATACTTTGCAATTTTTTTCTATCGAGGGAATTTCATATAATATTAAGAAATAAAAATGAAAATGGTGGCATTTTTATGTTTACGAATATTTTTTTCTATAAAGATCTAAAATGTGCCATTTTTGATTTGTCGCCAAAACAACATGTTCGTTTTTGTTCGTGAATATGGCGTTGTTGACGTCATGCCGACCAACGCGAATGACAGCCGTCTTACCAGCCAGTGGCATTATCTACATCATAATAACGTTTTAGCCAGTTTAAACCATTTAGGAATGTGCAGTTTTAGATCGTTTTTAAAGTTAATAATTATGAATTAAAATATAAAAATTACACATTTTTAGTGTGATGATCAGAAACAGAAATAAAAACTTTAAATTTTCCACACATTTTTAACAGTATTCATAGTTTGTGAAAATACCTTTTTTTAACTCGACATCTTTTATACATTTTAAGTGCATAAAAACTTAAAGTTTCCAAGGAAAGTTTGTAATGTGAACATAAAAATTGTGAATGCGGATGCTTTAAAAAACTGTATTCTTTCTTGAACGGGCAATTAATTGGCCTGTCTAAGTATCGAAAGATCTCATGTAAACTGGTGACATCAGTTTTCTTTTAAATCGGAATAGATCGTACTTCTTTGAATTATCTATTCAGTGGTTACAACAGATCTCATTTGGCAAACTTCTTGTTTCATTTGCTGAAATAAGCAACCCACCGAAGTATTTGAAATTCTAAAAATACGTCGTTACCTCTTCTCTAAGCTGCAAAATTTATTTTATTTAAAGATACACAATAATCAAAGACATAAACTCACAAACTAACATGGCTCCATTGCAAGATTTTCCCAAAATACGAAATTGCAACGGTCATTTTGTAATAGAATTTTTTTTTATATACAACACGACAAAAAACTTTATAAGCCGTTAACTAAACTTAATTTAGATTAAAGTCATTACATCAGCGGAAGCAAATAGTGTAGAATAGATAATACGTCCATTTTCTGTCAATTTTCATACATTGAGATGGTAACATACGAATAAAGTTCGATTCAAATCTACCAGCACCGCGCAGTGCAGACACGTAAAGTGACAGACACTTTAAAATTAGTTGATTACGTTATATATGAACACATTCACGCACGGTGTAATGTAGTGTAATGGTGCCGGTAGATGTCAATGTACTTTACTGCCATCTAGAGGCGGGGGTTGTAAGGGTTAGTTTTTTTCATACATTTTAATGGATATTATGTGAAACATAATATTATTCTTTGTTTTTCCTAATTAAAATATAGAAAATGAAAATTCGTACAATAATTAGTGGGTAATCTACATAAAATGACTTTTCCAGCTTTTTGATCATACATAAAAAAATATTAAATAGGCTATTAGGTTCAGGATTGTATTTACAGTTATAAACCTCGCGCTCTGTCTATAATGATTTAGAAAGGAAATAAAATACTTATTATTTTGTTAATTATTGTAAGAAATTTTTCTTTTTTTATGTTTAGACCATAAATTTTATTTACATAATGAAGATATTTAAATATTTGTAAGAAAAATATTAATTACCGTCATTGCAAATATCGGGCAAATTTGCATAAATATTGAAATCTAACATTTAATCTGGTCTTACTTTTTTTAATTCTAATTAATATAAATTTAATTATATGCCACAATATAGTACAGGAGCGGAATACACTGTGTCAATGCAACAACATGTTGCAAGTATTTTGGCTAAGCTGTGCATATTAATAGTTTATAGTATTTGGTGGAATAATAATAATACACTCTCAGTATCACCCTGGTGAAACGCCACGAAGAATTCAGAATCAAAACCTTGTTTCACATGGGTTTAGCCGTGTTTGGTGACCAGATAATAGCCATGTGCCTCCCAACCTTACTCCTGCCCATCTCCTTCCCCTCAACACTCATGCTACATCGAGTATATTTTTTAATGATGACGGTTATTTTAAACACCTTATTTGATAGGTTTGTATTTCCCGAATAAGTTTTTTCTTAAACTATTGTATACAGCTAATAATTATTTCTTCATTGTTGTTTTGTCTAATCGTTTATTTTTAATATTGAAGAATATATATACGAGTATCTTTATCAAAACTATAGTTCTTTGATATTATGCATGTTAATGAATTCAGCAAAGTTGTTATTTTTTATTACCTAATTTAGAATTCCACATGTTATTTAATCCTATTGTCAAATTTACGAGTAAAAAGATGGATAGTCATTACAATTAAGTTTATAAATGCCAGAGTGGGTCAATTTATGAACCTTATCTTTACCATTTAAATATTTCCGATTTTTTTGTTTGCATAGAACGCTTGTTTTTTTTTTTTTTTACTGATTCGGTATATTACGTCAAGTATGTTTTGTAATAATATTATGGAAATAAAAAAATAAAAATAAGGCTCTCGTAAAATTGACAAGCTTTGTTATGACATGTGCCTGTTTGATTTAAGTTTGATAAATGCGTGTGTTGTTGTTATTCAATCGTTCACTTCTGGCGGCATCAGCTCGGGTGCAATCCACGCCTGGTTTGCGGGATTTGTCCATATTCTTCTTAAACCGGATCACACATCGACAGATACTGGATCTGGAGACTGGATGCTGTACCGGCGCGGCGCCTCGAATCATAACTCTTGATGTAAGATTATGTAGCTACGTGCAAGCCTTCGATTGAAACTGAATTGGAAAAATAGTTTAATCGTTCCGTCGATCCATTTTTAAAATGTTAAGATAATTGGACAGATTTTTTTTGTGGACAGCAAAACATATTAATCTTGCATCTGTGCCAATTAGTGCCCACGTAGACTCGCTGAGAACTTATTAGATATCATTAATCATTTACATTAAGGCTAAACGATAAGTAATACGCTCTCACAGATGGCGCTAATTAAAAAAAATTATTATTATTATTTTATTCTGAATTTGCCCGTCATATTTTGAAAACAAATCATATTTTGAAAATCCAATAATTCTTTTGATATAATTTTTTTACATACACAATCGGTTTACAACTAGACAAATTTGAAATTTTAGAAATTAGAAAAAATCTAATATCTTTTTCCGATTAAATTTCTTGAATTTATTTTCTTATTAATATTAATAATGAAAATATTTTTTTTTATTCAATGTTTTATAATAATTTTTTATTAACATTTTTGATTAATTACTTACCTACTCTAATCATTTTTTGTTTATGTTTATAATTTGTCTATTCTTACATTATTGTGTTCTATGTTTATCATTTGTCTATACTAGATATTATTATTTTTTAGTATTCTGTATATTCCTGATGAGAAAAGCATCGCTTTCGAAATATGTTGACATGTATATATTAATAAAGTGGTGATTACAAAGTATTTTTTAATTCATAATGACGCCATAAAGTGAATACCCATCTTTTGAAGAAATTATAAAAAAAATTATACGTTCTTTGTCCAAAGGTAGTGTTACACTTGGGTAATATAATATACATTTTTAACAAAGCGTTTTGGAAAGCCCTCATGCCTCTACGTGAACGAATACTCTCTCGTTCCCGCACCTTCTAGTTTGTCGGTATAATACATATATGGAATGTCTATCACCCTCTCTCGTGTAATCCACCTCAATGGTAAAAACATATCGAACATCGTCGAAGCTTATGCTCCAATACACCGTAGATGTATTCCAATAAGCCTTAAAGCTTACGTTTTGATTAACTACTGAAAGGAACCAATAGCACTATACTCTTATTACGCAATACCCAATCATTCTTCGATCCCAGAATATACTCGAACCGCGTAACATTCTTCATTTCGCCATTCTTCAGATTGACGTGGTTCAATCCAAATATTCTAACTATTGAAAATTCGCTATGGTTTCTATTTATATTAGCAATAATTAATTAGTGTGTAATGTTTCTATTTTAATAACTGCTAATTCTTGGTGGAATTCCATCGTAATAAGTATAAGAAAAATAAATATAAACTTTATTCCAATCTATTTTTTGATCGAAATTGTTTCAAACCACGTCCATCTTCAGACTGGTACACTTTTGCTTAAAGTTATGGTATTTATATATTTTTGTGGCAGGGGTGGATAACAAATGATTTTATGTGCATTTTGAACATTCCATGTAAACCAAAAAAAATCTAATTAAATTATCCGAGTAAGTAAGGTGGGAAAATCCTAAAATAAACAAACGTATATCAGCATTCATCAACTTTTCACATTATATTATAAACTCTTTTTAAATTCATTAATTAAAAATACAATGTAACCATCCTTATATAGTTTTAAATATAAATAAAGTCATATTGGTTTATATATAATCATATTATTAGTAAATTGTTAAATCTTACACCCACAATATATAAAAGTATGAGATATATATCTACCACTAAAATGTACATAAAATCATTTATTTTCCACCCCTGCCTCAAAAATTAATAATAATCATAACTTTATGCAAAAATGCACCAGTTTTGAAGATACTATGATAGCTGTTAGGCCACATTTGCCGACCTATAAAATATGCCCACAAATACTTAGGAAATTAGTAACTTTCAGAATCGAAAGGTTGCTTGAAATGGCTTTAGCCTTATTTAGTGACCAGATCTGAATAGCCAGGTACTTTCCCACCTTCCTCTGTCCCATCTACTTCCCCTCCGCACTACTTTCAGCCTAACACACCTCAATTGTGGATTCTATGATCTCACTGGCTCCAGACGGATGGGAGCAGCACTCAAAAATGTCCCTATACATCATTTTACAGGTTGCTCAATCAATACCATTAATGATTTTTCTGTCACTTCTATACGCTAGGAAAATGTATGAAGATTCAAAAGAAATACATATTTCATATAGAATTTAAAAGATTACAGTTTAAGGAATATTGTCTTTTGAAACCTTATACATTTTAGTAATTACCCGTGTAGACTTTGCAACGCGTGTATTTACACATATTATTTTGTTTTTCGGACTTTTTACAATACTTCATTTTCATTCATTTTCTAAATCTTACCATGTCTTCCTTGGGCGACCCCTATCAGTTGTACCTGTAAGTCATACGTTACATTCTATTGTCACTTAGTTTTCTGTTCATCTGCTCTAAATGCTCAAACCATCTAAGGTTTCCTTTCTTGGTCTTATTGATTACGCTTACTTTGACCTTACGTTAATTTCTTATATTCTCATTCGTACCTACGGCCCACATATGCCTCGGGATTTCGTTTTGAATGGATTCAGTTTGGTTTCATCCCAATTAAAAAAAAAATTGTGCATTTGATTATTGGTAAATGGGAAATAAACGTGGAAAATGATTAAAAACATTAAGTTTCCTGAAAATAATCAGTGTTGGTAGGAAACTTACTTTGATATCACTGACATCAGAATTAATAGACTTTAATTAACGTACCATTTCGACGGCTGAAGCCTAAGTCACATGACACCCATTTTTGTCACCAGCCAACTGTTGTCCACGTTTGTTTCGCGTGATTTTGACTGCGGTAAGCAAATTGTGAAACATTTATAAAAGAGTCAAACTAAATACTCTGATAAAATATTCAGTTTTTGTAAACAAGCCGAACTTTTTTACGTAATTTAACAGCACGCCTAGCTCGCACGTAGCCTCCTTCATTTTGCATCTCTACGTATTATTTGGTCTGTGTTTGAAATCGTTTTCTTTATTTATCCGGTTGAACACTTCCTTAAGGCGGATTTCTCATTGAGTCGTCGACTGCCAAATTCGTATCGAATAAATTATAACATTAAAACACTGGTAATGGCCGCGCATGAACTTCGGGTGAAAACAAAATGACATCCCCAGAAAAACACTATAAATAATTTCCGGTCGTCTGAATGCCATTTTTATAAATATTCTGAACGCGCACAAACATGGATGTAAAGGAAACAAGTTATATTAAAATAAATAATGGCACGCTTACCTTCATTATGGCCATATTCTCGGCACCTGCATGGCATTTATCTTTAATCATGAGCTTGAACGTGCCAATTATATCAAAAGTATTAAGATTTTAATAGTTATTGTTTGTTTCAATGGGCATGTCATGTTTTAATATCCGATACGTATCTATTGAGAAGGTGGGAACAATGTTCTCGTTTTTTTCTGTTTGTTGTTTATTGATACACTTGTTTTTTTTTTTTGTATTTTTACTTTGGTGTTCGCCTAACTAGGTCACGAGAGACCTGTTCTATTTTAAATGATGGTATACCAGTGATATTATTTAATTTTTACCTTGTTTTACACATACGTAATTTATTCAATTTATTTTAATAACTTATTGATTATAAACCTCATTGAAATATTTAATCATTGAAGGAGTTAATATTAACGCATCTCTGTAATCATCATAAAGATAGCAGCCAATAATATGGGATTTAATGGAGGATAATATTGACAAGTCTTGAAGTTAAGGTATGATATCGATGAGGATGACGTAAAGTGAACCGGTCTCGTTAGGTTAGTTGGTAGAGCGATTCTCGCGGTAAGACCTGGGTTCTATTCCCAGATGCGACTGATACCTTTATATTTTCTGTGGTTTTTTTCGGTTTCGTGTTTCATTTAAGGTTCGTTAATATTATCTTCTTCGAGGATTACGTATTTTATACTTACAAGGAAAATGTAGGCATGTGCGAAAAGAAAATTAATAGATTATATACTCATTTCTGACGCTTAGAAATGTTAATGAATCATTTAAAAACTGACACGATATGTTGATTAAAGAACGTATGGTAGTTATTAGTTCGATTAATTTTACCATTCTACGTAAATGCGGCTTGAATGTGCAGTGTAGGCAGATGTGTGCCGTCCGCATAGTCACATTAGCACTGACCCTACCTTACTCGCATACAAATGTTACTTGAATTAAAATGTTTAAAATTATTACAAAATCTTCACTTTCAAAAATATGCGCAAAGTATCAACCACTAAACGCAGCGCCGCGCACCCCTATAACGTGTTAAAGGCAGGAACTAATTATGCAAAATTACGTACACGTCATCATAATAAGAGTCAATTTCTATATAACAGTTTTATGAAGGTTCACCTCAAGTGCGCTTTACACTAACTAACCTAACCTAATATAATTTTTAAATAACAGATATATATATATATATATATATGCAAATTAAAACTATGAAAATTATTCAATATAATCTATTCTATACACTCAAGCGTACATGTGTGCGCAATGCGCGTCAAGGGACGACTAATTTGTATTAGATGTCTGAAAAGCAGTGCTTTTCGGCATGTGTCAAACAGTGCCATCTGTCGGTACATGTATTAATTATAAAGACTTTACTAACGTAATAATGAGAACATCGTGTTGGCTTTCTTTCAAAATATTGTCTGTAGTTTATTTATCGGAAAAGAATATTAACATCGTATACAACAGGTAATTGAATTTTAATGTGCATGATAATTGGCTTAGGTAATCCTAACCAATAGGCTACAACCAGTAGATTAGAAATTCTTTGCGGCAACTTGCACGAAGGGTATTTTCCGTAGTATTTTATTTTATAATTATGTGAATTAATTCGCTGTTTTTCCTACTGTGCATACATAAAGTGCAGTCATTTGGGAATACATTTAACTCCACTAGGATGTTACTGACGCAAAATGAAAACATCCTGTTGTGTATTTAATTGCGTGATATGTTTATTCCATTAGCTTAGTCCAGACTCCGAGAGGCGTGCGACGCATAAGCTAGATAAGTGCGAACAACTGTCAAGAATTTTCTGAAAATATTATTACAGGCACAAATGATTGCATACACTTTATTTTGCGCTTTTGACGACTTAATAATTTATTTGCTAGTTGAGAATGTGTGTTTAAGCTATTAACGTTTCTAAGTACATTGGTACTAATTTATGATTAAATATGACGGTACGGTAAACAGGGAAAAAACGAGGTTTATTATAATACAAATAATACTCGTATTTCTCTACTCTTATTACAGCGCAGGGGAAGGAAGTAGGAGAGTATGGAGAAGGGATAAAGGGATGGTTTGGAAGAACCTGGCAATTCTGACCTAGTTAAGTACTAAACATAGGGAAACCCAAACTATTTTTCTGATTTTTAAATATATATTAGTCTCTCGGAAACACGGGCAATTCGTGGCATTTGGTTGTACTAGAGTGCTAAGATTTAAAAAGTTGCAATATTGATATAATTTATTTTTTTAAATTTTGGAACATTTTTTTTTTAAATCAAAAAAAAATCATTTTCGGCTACAACAACATAAATAATGTCGTTTTTTTTATAATAATAGCACTCTAGCACACTAAAAAGTGATGAGCCGCCCCTGTTCGGAAGGGCTATAATGACAGTATCTTTCAGTCTGAAACAAAATACTCTCAGTATCGCTCTGGTGAAAGACCACCATTCAGAATTGAAACGTTGCTTGAAATGGCTTTTAGCCGTATTTGGTGACCAGATCTGAATAGCCAGGTATTTCCTCACCTTCCTCTACCCCTTCTCCTTGCCCTCCCCAATACCTTCAGCCTCACAACATTCCCCAATTGGGGATGCCATAGTCTCACTGGCTCCAGGCGATTGGGAGCAGTTAGGACTCTTGTGCGATATTCATATATAAAAAAAGCAAATATGTATATTTTACCTTGATTTTCTTAAAAAATTGAATTATTAAATGGTAACCAAACAATTCGGCACAATGATAAATCGGCACACTTTTCACAAGTGATATTATGTAAAAAAAAAAAACAAGAAACAAAATTGGTTATCTACGTTAGATCAGATTAGGTTCTTAGACTAGTTTTTTTTTCTTACTTTTTATGACATTATAACTTTTTCCAAAGGGTACCGATTTATCACTCTGCCGAATTCTCATAGAACCTATTAAAAAATCCATAAGTTTCATTCATTCTTATTTTTCCCAAAGGGTACCGATTTATCACTCTGCCGAATTGTCATAGAACCTATTAAAAAATCCATAAGTTTCATTCATTCTTATATTTCCCAAAGGGTACCGATTTATCACTCTGCCGAATTGTCATAGAACCTATTAAAAAATCCATAAGTTTCATTCATTCTTATATTTCCCAAAGGGTACCGATTTATCACTCTGCCGAATTGTTATAGAACCTATTAAAAAACCCATCAGTTTAATTCATTCTTATTTTTCCCAAAGGGTACCGATTTATCACTCCGCCGAATTCTCATAGAACCTATTAAACAACGCATTAGTTTCATTCATTCTTATTTCTTTAATTTTTTTTTTCAATAACTCCACGCAGAAGGCCCTGAGGGAAATAATTCCCCGCAAGGCGGATATCATATTTGGGGATGCTATGTGGAGGGTCTTTTAGAGGATAGGAAGGAGTGAACCTGGTCTTGAAGAGACCCATTTTGTAGGAGGGAGGAAACACAGAAGCCGGGAGATAATTCCATAACCCAGCTGTTGAGCACAAGAACGAGTCATAGAAGCAACCCGTTCTCACGCGACAAATATCAACCATGTGCAAATGTTGGGCGCGCGTTTGGCGTGTTTCCCGACTGTACACCGGTGCCGAAGGGATCAATGACGCTAGTTCCTCAGAGCATCTTCCATTAAAATACCGGTAGAACAAGTTATTTACACTTATCCGGGTTATGAACCCTCAACCTCTGAGCCAAGATCTACAATCACACCATTTAACCATCTATTGACAGTTTTTGTAAGGATGTAATGAAAAATGGGAAATTTAGTATATTTAAAAAATATTAAAGAGACGAAAGGCATGAGAATTAGAAGTCTACCAAGCATGAAATATTTTCAACAAAAATCGAGTCTTTGTTTTTCCACAACAATAAACGTAGTCTAATTATTGTTCCTTATCTAGTTTATTTGTATACTATCTGAGTGTATCAGATTAAAGTTAAATAAATAAGGTATAACAAGATATAATTATCATATACTAGTTTGAGCATTCCCCGCGTATGTATATATTGATATATAGAGATGGTATATATTATTTATTTTATTTGCTTTCAAAAACTAGACCAAAGTTGTTAATTTATTTTTCATGTCATCTTTGTAACATCCATCAAACTTCAAACAACATCACATTACCAAATTAAACCGGGCATCGCCCGTAATATTATGTAAAAAGAAAATTTAATGTAATTTTGCCCTGCGTTCTGGCAAAATCGATCCCCCAACCTTCCCACTCAAAGTAAAATACGTAGACAAGCTCGCTGCGGAGGTTTTCGGTGTATTTTTACTTTTTAAGATTAAATATGTAATGTTTTGGAAGTCTTCAATGGGAGGGGCTGTTCGACGTCAGTGCCGAATCTACCATAGGTGCAAATTGAACTTGTAACCAGGGCGCTAAATCGTGGCGGGCACTAGGAGTCCCTTTAATTTTTCCAAATAAGTGAAGAAATGCAGATTTTTTTTTAGTGGTGTTTTTTATAGCCATATATCAACAAAAAGCATTTTCCTTTTTTATTTATGAATCCCATCTAATGACCAATAGCATTAACAGGGAAAATCAAAAATGTGTCGTATGTATTCTGTGTGATTCGTAATGCACATATTTGTAACTAACTGACGAATACCCGACCTTGGTCGGGGTTATGAATGGCTCGGAGTAAAGATTTGAGGTTGTGAAATCTAGTCAACTGGGAATAATATAAATTTTGCGAATTATGGTCAATTCACATCTACCAGCACCGTACAGTGCAGACACGTAACGTGGCAGGCACGGCAAAATTAGTTGCTTATATTATCTCTGAACCCATTCACGCACGGTGTAAAGTGAATACTTCCTTCTGTGCCCTACCTGCCACTGTACGTGTCTACGCTGTGCGGTGCCGGTAGATGTGAATAGATCTTAAATATTTTTATAACTACCCCCACCCCTACAGCTATGCCTACCCCTACACTTTTCACGATATCATTCATGCAATATTCTTATCAGCCTTTACATCTCTTGTAAACATACCTCCCAAATACACAAAGTTATCCACTTGCTCTTAGTATTCATAAGTTGTCCATAAATGTTGTTTTTTTTTTTATTACAATAAATTTTGAACATGTTGTTTGAACCGCCAATCTCAAAACAAAGCAAAATAGCATCGGAGTCTTCGAACTCGTAGCACCGAACTCAAAATTTAATCGTTTTGTAACTCGAATGTTTCATTTTTGTTGCCAGCACGTTTCGTTTTTTTAACATATATTTAACTTTTTACCTCGAATGTCAAGTTAAGTACACCATATTGTTACTGCTTAAAAACTACATTTTATTCTCTTTAATTCGACCCCGTAACCCATTCCAGCACTGAGAAAATGCGTTATAATAATGTATTTATTTTAAGACAATATTGGAAAATCAAAATCAAATCGTGAATAATTAGCGCCTTTTTTGTAATATAAATCGTAATGAATAATATTGTATCGATTGTATCGATTGTATCGACTGTATCGTATTGTATCGATTGTATCGACTGTATCGATTGTATCGACTGTATCGATTGTATCGACTGTATCGATTGTATCGACTGTATCGATTGTATCGACTGTATCGATTGTATCGACTGTATCGATTGTATCGACTGTATCGATTGTATCGACTGTATCGATTGTATCGATTGTATCGATTGTATCGATTGTATCGATTGTATCGATTGTATCGATTGTATCGATTGTATCGATTGTATCGATTGTATCGATTGTATCGATTGTATCGATTGTATCGATTGTATCGATTGTATCGATTGTATCGATTGTATCGATTGCATCGATTGTATCGATTGTATCGATTGTATCGATTCTATAGGTAAGTATTTTTTTGCAGTGGATGGTAATTGTTTTCGTCTTTATCATTATTTGATCGGTCCTACCCTGTACGAATTCTGCGTCGTGATCGTTGTGAACACATTTTCCTACATTTATGTATTTTGATAGTATAACCGTCTCGGGTCGAATCGCTTCTGTAAAAATATTGGATTACGGTCACAGCAGACATTGAAACCAAACAGTGGCATTTGTAACCCATAAACTCATAATCCTATTTCCCGCGGTGCAAAATTTTTAAGGTCTGAATAGTGAAAATTTGTCACGGCGCAGGTATGGTTAAAATGGCCTTAAACCGGGCTCAAGGTCGGCTTAATTGGAAATAGTTATGAAGAATGCGTTCAACCCATAAATTGTCAAAATCGGCTTTTTCATGTTTTCCTGCGGATAAACACGAAATTTTTATATGTTAAAAACATCCAAGATCCAAATGTAATAACAATGTACAAAAACTGATAATCACTCCACAAATTCCGTAATTTATTTATTTATTTAACTTAAAATGGAACACATATACATTGGTTACATGTATTCTAATATGAACATAATATCTACACACAAACATTTTTTCAATTTAACTGACAATTAAGATTTACAAATAAAACCATAAAAATTACGAAATAAAAAATTGCACTTTAATTATTTCGTCACTTCCTTTTTAAATTTAAAAACATTTTCCTCTTTTTTATATTGGCCAGTATTTCTTGAAAGATCTTCATGGCCCTATATAGTAATGAGTTTTGCGATTTTTGTTTTCTTTCGAAAGGGAATCTTATTTCATTTCTTCTTTTTGTAGAGTGGTTATGTCTGTGTTGATGTTTATTAATTTTTCTTTAGAATTCAGAAATTGGTTGGCCGTTAAACATTTAAAGACAAAAACTATTACATTTAAGTAGATAATTTGCTAAACAGACAGTATTTTTAGATCCCTTGTAAAATGCTCTTGTGTTGACAAATTTTCCAACGCCTTTTTCTCAGCTTCATCTTTTTAGGTTGGATGCTTTCTGCGTGACTACATCCAAAACCAGCGCATAAGAATAGAATAAGTAAGACGTATTTTGTTTATTTTCTTCGCTAGTACTTACTTATGAAGATCATCAAATGAGGCTTTATCTTCAGCTGATACAATAATTTAATGCAGCAATCGTCATCATCATTTTATTGCATGTGTACTACTGGATAAAGGACTCCCTAAGCTGTCTCCACTGTGCACAGTTCCACACTGCCACGTGGTTCTGTCTTGTCTCGTTGATCCAGCAGGTTTTGGGGCGGCCTTGAACCATTTGATTCTCTCGGCCGCCAATAAATGACGAGATTTTACATCGATTATTCATTGTTTATCCTCCCCATTGCCCACTGCCCATTTGTTTTCTTTGGCATATTCAAATGTGTCTCTAACTTTTGCTTGCTTTAATTTGTTTTCGATCTTTTCGGGAGATGTCTAACACGAATGTTTCCTTCCCATGTTGCCTTCCTTTCGCATTTTAGCTTCCGTTTGTATATGTACATATTTATGTGGGTTATAAGTAGTTTACTTCAGGCTTTAAAATTTCTTTTGTTGGGTATTTAAATTTTACTGAGATTTTTTTCAAAACGTCATACGTCAGCCAGAGAGACTATTTACAAAATTTGCCATGTTTGTTGAAAATATATTGTTCTGAATGTTTTTCATCATTATTTTTACTTTTATGTTTTTTAATGTCTGTGTGAGATGTGTGTTAGAGAATGTTACGAAACACCTTTGTCATTTTTTATTTAAATTTTGAAGTACCCGGCGCTGCTCGGGGTTTTGAAGGCTCTGCAAAACGGAATTTATATTGATATATTACAAATATCCCTTAAAAACTGGAGGTTTAAAGTACTTAAAAAAATATATTTTGAAGATAATCTCTAATCAGTCAACGAGTTGAAAATGTAATTATATGAAACTCCCTCGATAGAAAAAATTGTAAACTATACTCCAAAAATTAAAAAAAAAACTGTTTTTTTCTATTATTTAACATGTTATAGGTTTGAAAAAAATCATAATGTTTCTTAAAATGCTACTTAAGATATTCATCTTGAGATTTTTGATCTATCTTAATTATGTCGTGTTTTATTAACATTTTTAGAATTATCACTTACGCCCATTTATTTTATACGCTCTTCACATTGGCGCGCTCTTTCTATCTTTCGAATGATCATATTTGCCTTTCAACAGCCGTCAGTCGGGATTCAGAGCCGATGCTAGACAGACCTCTGGCCTAAATCTAAATTCTGTAGTTATATTAATCTAGGTTTAGAGCACAGGTTCCTAAAGTGATCCGTACGGACCACTGGCAGTCCATGGTAGGGACAAAAAAAATGGGGTTCACGAAATGTAAATGGGGGTCCACGGATCGGAGTTCATTTAGACTGCACGTATAGTAAAGCACCGTAGTAAGTTTCGCTCGACAATACTACTGCGCACTTGAAGCGAATCGCGTCCACACGGGCACGTTCATACCAGGTTGTACAGTATTGTGCCAAAGGTATGAACAGACAGGCTGGAGGGGGAGGTCCACGGAAAATTAAAAGAACGGCAAAGGGGTCCACTGGGAAAAAAAACTTGGGAACCTATGGTTTAGAGTAAAGTTTTGAGTTTATGATGCGTTACCTCTACTCAGTATTTTTCTCTTATTTTGTACGGCAAATGTGTAAAATTTCATCAGGAATTACCTCAATTCTGCTTTAGGGGGTGGGAAAGGGGGATGTGGGTAGTTTGTCGAAATCTTACACCCGGGACACTCTTCTTTATATATATATATATATATAGATAGATAGATGATTCTAAATCATATTTTAAGGATACATATTGGTGAATATACTGACAATTAATTCGTTATAATTTTGATAATTTTATGTATGTGATAGGGAATGTTCCGAGTTACGTTTATCATATTTTTTATTTGTTTTAGCTAGTGTTCCTAGTTACCTTCGACATCTTACTTGAATAAATATTATTCTCCCTTCATTTTCACAGCTAAAATATTATTTGTTTTTAAATAATGTAAAATATTGACTAAAAATTTCACGAATTTACAATCCTTATTTGGCTCTTAAGTTGAATTCGTTGAGCCCGAGAAAACATTTCACTCACGACGTAGAGGACAATAAAAAAACTGACCCCCTTCGCAGGCGCGCTCGCGAATGTCAAGGTCCTGTGGACGGTCGTGATCTCTGTGAGCTAAAAACTCTCAATAAGAGGCGCAGGACCACTGCGAAGGTCTATGGCACTATAAATAACAATAAACCTACTGGGCCCAGGGACTTAGAGGTAGCACCCACGATAAATTATATTATACATTTAGTAGGTGCCTACATGCGTACGCTGTTTACGTAGGTATATGATATTATGTAGGTTTAGGTGTGTTTTGTATGGACAGAGGTCAGAAGAACACCGTTGATTGTCTCCAGTATTTGCGGTGGCTTTGTTAAGACTCGTTTATTTGCAATAATGTTTATTATTAATAAATATTATGCGACGGAATGATTAATGCGTTAGTTCAAATAGATAAGTTTTCAGACGAGAAAAACAAAGTTAAGCAAATTAACTGTGCCATCGTGTTCATTACTCCGATACAATTACGAGAGTGGTAGATACTCTCAATATCGCCCGGTGAAAGACCATCATCCAGAAATGAAACGTTGCTTTATTTTATTTATTTTATAAACAAACAGTACATATATAAAATGAGTGGTGTACAATTTACGAGGTTTTAGAAAATTATTACAGGGATCGGTACCAATGACATGTCTCTATGTAATATCTAGTAAGTGGTTATATACATTTTACCAGCGGGGTTAGTACAATGCTAGGGAATGATACAAGGTAAAGATGAGAAGAAAAAGGCATATGTAAAAAGTGTATAGTCTATAAGTGTATATGTCTGTGTGTTTGTGTGTGTGTGTGTGTGTGAGAGCGAGCGTGTATGTGTACCTATGTCTCTGAATACTTGTGATTGCGCATTAATGTTAGGAGTAATATTTTTCTTTAAATAGCTTAAGCCGTGTTTGGTGACCAGATCTGATCGACCAACTTCTTCCTAACCTTCCTCTTCAGCAACTTAGATATTTAAAATAAACATCAACTCTTCTTTGCCACTACTCTTGTAATAAATGTAAGTAATTAATAGTGCAGAAGGATAAAATATCAGCTTCAAAATCATGCAAAGTGCAGCGTTTTCAATATTGTGTCCTCAAAATCATATCTTCTCCAAGCTTAAACTATTTAATATAACTGTGTTTATCTGAAGTGACCTGCCAAGTATAAATATGTATAATCTATTTGTACATAATTAGATAGAGAATATGAAATAATACTTGAGCAGCGCCCTTGAAGTGATTTTTTCTCGAAAACGGCGCTATACAAATAATCCATATATATATATAATTTAAATATGCCTCGTGTTATTGATGGCTTTGGTTTCTGTACACAATCGAGAGACCCGACAAACTTACCGGCTTTTTATGTGACCTACCTCCATCATGTCAAGGGACTCACTCCTTCCTCTCCTTAAAAATACCATTCACGCAGCATCCCCTAGGATGACATAGCCTCTGAGGGAATCCTTTGGACCTCCTGTGTAGAATTAATATTATTAATAAATAAATTAACATTTTTAGAACGGTGCACACAGTTGGGAACCACGACAAACGACTCGCCGATGTTTGTGTTTCCTGCCTTACAGAAACGGGTCTCTTCGACAACCCAGATACCTCTCCCTAAAAAAAAACCGCTCGTACAGGGTCCTCGAAGATGACATAAGTTCTAAGAGAAACGTCATCTCATTTCTCATTACCTGTTTTAAAAAGTTTTCTTTCACTACGAATATAATAAATCTATTTTAACTTTCGCTGTCCCTTTTTCGTGTACTACCTTCGGCAGCACAAATATACCTACTAAATTTGGAAAAATACCATTTTATTTTGCTAATCAAATGATTATAATAATAAAAACATTTATTTGTTTATAAGTTAATTTACATATAATATATATACATTTAGCAATTGACAAAAGATTACTGCTCGGCTATACATTCCGGTTCCCGAAGTGCGGCTGGTTTTCAGCACTGCAATAATTTAAAAAAAAAAATTAATGTATAAAAATTGCAAAAAGAACACTCACACAAGTATCCATTTCTTTATTTATCAATTATGATGTGGTGCGGCTCACTGTGCAGTCAGCAACCATTCGCTGCAGAGCTTCTTGAAGCACTGCAGCGATGTCGATCTGCGAATCGCATAGGAAAACGATAATTCTTTTTTTTTCTCCTTCTGGTGACCTCTTCTATCGGAGGTTGACAGTCATCGAGCAAATCTTCTCTCTACATACAGCAGATCGGAACAAAACTCAGAGGAAGGGCTTGTGGGTCTCGAAGTCAGGGACTTCCAACAATATTCCCCTCGGCTAATGTGAAATTCTACGATCAATAATTCATTGTCATTTTTATAACACGAAATGTTGAGTTTATAAACATGGGTTTATTTAGTAAGAATATCATGGCGAATAAAAGCATTTTTAATCAATTTAATACGTTTGCTTTGCATAACGCACGTCATAAATTGCGGATTTGCATTGCAAATATCTTCAAGGAGGTCAGATATTACATCAGCATATGTGCAGCTCGAGTATCCGCACTCTGCACCGGAGCAGCCATACAGAATCGTGTTCAATCGAAAAATAATATTTGCGCTTGTCGCACTAACTTTCAATCGCAATATTATGTCGCCAAAGAAACAATTATAAAAAGGGTAATATCATATCAAAATCATTATTTATTTATTTACGCCCAAAGCGGGCTTTATACCTTTAACATGTATGTTTAACAAAATAAAACAAAATTTATTATTTTTTTTTAAATAAATACATATATGTATATAAACAATGATGTGGGAAAAGTATAATTAATCAGAAGCAAAAAATACGTTAGTATTTAATGGAAATTTTTTAAAATGTTCAAAATTGTTAATGGTATCATATACAGCACCTATAGACAACTTAATTAAATTTAATATTCCAACTAGAACTATTCGGTCTGAAATTTTATTGAATTGCAAAAATAATTTCAGGACTGAGTCATTAAAAAAATCGCTTGTACCTGGACTGCACGCAGAAGGTAATACTTTTTCAGACATAGTAGATATGTTCAACTGCTCTGAATACAAATCAAATCAGACGATTATTGCATTCATCCTCAACAATTATTAAGATATGTGTCTAGAGATAAATATCAGAGAATGTGGGCTATGTTTTGAGTATTCCTCTCTGTAGCTAATTATTTGGAGATACTTACACTATGTTATTCCTGAATTTTTTTCGTGAGGCAAATGAAATATTTAGTTGTTGTATTTCATGAAGGCTATCTATTTTATCTACGTATTATGTTATGTGTTTTGCGCCTTCGTGACTTATAATTAACAAAATATGTAAAAGCCCATATAGGGCCTATGTAATACAATAAATAATGATCCATATTAAATTCACAGAATAATTTCTAGCAATACCTTCGTAACCAGTAAGCTGGGATAATATATCTTATTCGTGTGATATTCGAATATGACATTGCCTTCATTTGGAAAAAAATCGTAAACGCGCCATTTCTACATTCCTCTGTTAATTTTATTTAAAACATCTGAAACAACGCTCACGTTTGGCCCAATTTCAGTATTTAACACTTATTTCTATTGTGTCTATTTTCTATTGATATCAGTCTTCAGGGTTGATCATGAAAACCTTTTTTTCTCATTTTTACTGAATTATTCTATGAATTTTTTTTTAGTAGGAAAGAAAAATTACTTTTAATTTTTTTTAATTTATTTTTTTTTAAATTTAATTTAAATCAAATTTAATATTGTTTTTATTAAGTTCTGCAAGTATTTTTTTAAGATCATATAAATAAGACCCCACAGTGTGGATTAACCACAGTTTAAAAATGGCCTTAAACGCCGAAACAGCTGTCACAATAATAAAAACTAAAAATACCTGCAGAACTTAATAATAACATAATTAAATTTGATTTACATTAAATTTAAAAAAAAAATTAATGGAGTTCTACGAATTAAACACAAGAACAATTAATAAATAAAAAATTATTTTAATTTGGGCTGCAAATATCTATTTAAAATGATTTCCTGTAGACAGTAGTTCTTTTACAAACCTTGTTATGTGAACTGTCTAAAAAATATCCTCACGAAAAAATTCTTTGCCACCTCAAACCAGCTTGAGAAAGAGTGGAAAATCATCAAATCAACGTTAATTAGTATTAATGTGGTTGAAAACCGCCAAAAAATCACTTTTTTTCCAATGTTTTTCTTGTCCAGCTAAAGTTGCAATGCCGTCCACTGTGTGTCGGCGCTCTGATTGAAATGACTCTGTCAACCTTCAACTTGAAATAATGTCTTCGCAAGTTTATTTGCAGCGAGTATAGTTTGCACATAATTCCTGATTCGTTCACGGACACATGCAGATGACATAATAATAATTTGATTGTTTACACGAACATAATAACAGAGTGTAGAGCGCCGAAACAACGCAAATTAATAAATAAAATCTTGTTCAATCAATGTTCATAAGCTATGAGTATTAGAAGATCACAATGGTCCTGAAGGTTGCAGGTTACACTTAATAATAATTAGCTAAACCTAATAAATATGAATATAATGAAAATTGAGCAGGTTTTTTAACTACAATTTCTATGTCAACCGATTCAATTCTCAAGAACTGTGGAGCATTAAAAAAATTCGTATAACTGATTAAAAAAAATAAACATGCCATTTTGCGAAATTGCGATTGAGTGCCAATTTTCAATAAATAAAGGTGGAGGTCTCTAGCCGACCACAGTTTAAACGGTGCTAATAAGGAAATCCCTCATAAACTATGCGTATTTTGAGATTTCGGCGGGTCTGAAGGTTGTCGCGATAGCTCAGTTGTTTAGATTCCGTCGTTCAAATCACGGTAGCCGCAATAATCTTTTTGCGTCGTGTAATATGTTGTTTTTATTTATTGTGCCACTATTATTATTTTACTAAATAAATTGTTTTTTTTTTATAATATGAAGCAAGAAACTATTTTTTTAACTACAAACTCGTGTTTGGTGAGCTCTAATATCACGAAATATGCGCAATTTTTTAAAACTATTATTTTATAGGTCAACGCAGCTATCTTCGCTTACTTAGCTCCATCGTCATTTAAATCACGCGCTTTCGAATACCCTTTAAAATGTTCTTCCGATTTATAATTCCATTATAGAAATGATTTCAGTATAATATAGTATTGAAACTCGGGCGACGCCGGGTAGTAGGTAACTACCGGCAAAATAGTATGATCTTCTATTTTTATCTACAACATTTACTTGACATTATCCGTCAAGAAAACCATGTAATGGTTATTTTTATTGTAATCTACTGTTACAACAATTACTTAAAACAGCGGACATTAGAATCAAATTCCGCAATTTTTTTTGCATATTTCGATGCCAAAAGAGTGTTTATCCAATTTATGAAATGTGTCTACGGACCGAGCAACACAGAGGAATTTCGAACAATGGCCAGCATTGTTCCAGTGAAACTTATTATATCGTTTTTTACAACTCTAGATGGTTTCAAATCCGTTGATGTTCAAAAAATATATATATATACGTGCAAATATTTTCCAGTCCTTAAACCGCCGATGACGGCGTCGCGAGTCGACTGCAATAAATTGGAATCTTAGTTTGTATGCACTTTTGATTGAGTGCCAAACGAGGGAGCTATTTATACCGGACTTATTTATAAGTAGGTCCGTTCGATTGGATTCCTGCACTTTTCTAAAGACTGTCGTGCGAAACAGAAGTAATGTTGGTGTTTTAAGTTGTTGCTTATAAAACTAAGTTATATGTATCGTAGGTACTATGTGCTGAATGGTACTTCAGAATGGAAACGTTACTTCAACGATCAGTACACAAAAATACGCACTTTGTAGGTTGCTAACTCAATAAATACTACGAATGATTTATTTGCTTATTCTATGCGGGTAATTAGTAAAATGTATAAGGTTTCAAAAGACAACAATCCTCAAACTGTAATCTCTTAAAATCTGTATGAAATACGAAATGAAATTTTAGGTAAAACGTTCAAAATTGCTTTCACTGGCCTTCAAACTATACCTATTTTCAAACATATGTATTTCTTAGAATTTCAGGATTACAGTTTGTCGATTTTTTGTCTTTTCAAACCTTTACATTTTTCTAAGTATGCGTATAAAATTTAAAGATTAATCGTTTGTGGTATTGCTTAAGTTAACAATCTACAAAGTGATGTTCAGGGCATTTTTTTAGTGCTGGCCCTTAAATTTGACGGCCTCCATGACCGAGGGGTAAGACTCTCGAATACGAATCCGAAGGTCGCGGGTTTAAATCCCGGCGTGCGCAAGTAAATTTTATTTAATAAATTTGTGCCCTTTCACAATTAATTAATTTAAAAATAATATATAGTATATTTGCGCACGTTCCTTAAAGTAGTGGAAGATACTCTCAGTATCGCCCTGGTGAAAGACCACCGTTCAGAATTGAAACGTTCCTTAAATGGCTTTTTTCCGTCTTTGGTGACCAGATCTGAATAGCGAGGAATTTTTCCACCTTCCTCTTCCCCTTCTCCTTACCCTCTCCAATACCTTCAGCCTCACAACATTCCCCAATTGGGGATCTCACTGACTCCAGACGGTTGCGAGCAGTTGAGACTCTTGTGCATAATTCATGTAAAAAAAAAATGGCTATGGCCTTAGATTTAAAAAAAAAAATTTGAATCCCAAGTGTTCCCAACTGTCCAGATCCAGTATGGCTATGGCATCCCTAATTGGAGTATTTTTTAAGGCTAAAAAAATAGTTGGAGAGCAAGATATTAATGTTTTGTTGACTTTTGGAGTATTCTGTCCATATATAACGCAACGATTCGGCCATTATTGCAATATCCGTCAACTTTGCTGATTTACCTCCATATATTATCTACACTGATTGAAAGTAAAACCACCTAAAATCTGGATTAAATTTTGCTTTAATCACTTTAAGGTTTTTTTTCGTAAATTAATATTTTCCGTTTTTTACACTTATGTTGGAAGTAGGGAGAATTCAAATATTGTTGGGTTGTCGTAACCTGTGAAATATTTGTTTTTCGTTAAAAAAAGATTTTTTCTTAAAGGCAAGAAAACTCAAGTGAAGTCTGGCAGTAAAACTATTCTAATAATACCCGTATTTTGATCGTAGCATGTTCCTGGTTCTGGTTTAAATTCGCCACTCGACTAGCGTTACAAGGAAACCGTGTAAATCAAAATAATCAACTTTATAGCCATCACCCTTTCATCATTCTGTCTTCCTGGTACTTCTTTGACTCGGGGAAGTGAAGATTATATGACTAACCTAATACTAAACCACGGGCGGCCTGTCATAAAGCCGCAAAAGGTCGAAGGGCGCGCTGCAATATAATTATTATTACTGTGGAGATTGTTGCCATTCTGGAGCAACAAATCGGGCGAATGCACAACACGGCTTGAAGTTGATTCCGACGACGTAAATACAAACACTTTTTGCTTTGGAATCGTGTTGCAGTCCGTCAAGAGAGTGTAAAAAAAAGTGTATTTTTCAAATACATAGATTTCTGAAATTTTCCTCCCTATTTAGAGCGAATTAAAATTAGCGGTTTTCGTTTTCAAATTGCTTACATAACTGCCTTTGCGCGCCATTTTTCATTTAATTTAAGTGACTCGTTCACGCGGTAGTCGGTTTTATATTTTGAAGGGTGATTTTTATGTTTAATCTATCCTATCTATCCATGGTCTATCCGGGACCTTTCTACCGTTATATTTTTCTTTTCTGCGAGAGTCATGAGAGAATGAGGTTTATGAGGTTCAATAAGTTATTACAAAAAAATTAATATTTTTGTTAATACTGGTAATTCGTTGTGGAATTCCATTAAAATAGCTTATTAAAACATTTTTTTTTAAAAAATGATTAAGTTTCTGTGATTCTTATAAGACGTGGAAGAAAGTTTAAAAATCGTTTTAATAGGTTATTTCAAAGTACCTAAAAAAAATTTTCATTTTTATAATCTACTTGGTGTTATCAAACACTAAATATGTTTCATCACTGCCAGTTTTAATTTAGGTCTGAAAGGGTTAAATTTACTGGCAATACCAAGATGGTTAAAATAATATAAAATCAATTGGACATAAAAATGTTAAGTTCAAGGAGGAATCTAATTTGTTTTGAAATTGGTGTTACTCGGTGTTGCTATTTCATTGTAACGAAATTGTTGAATTCCATTTTATTTATTATCTCCACGTTATTGACGGACTGTACGTCTGATTGTGAGTTTTTATTATAATTCTCTATAAATATATATTTTAGACTGATTTGGCTTTTTCGTGTGTGTCGAATTAATTCATTTGAATTATCAATCGTACATTTATCATTTCCGTGCTTCTCGGATATTTGGATTGTGAAAATATTTGGATAATTTCCATTGCTTATGGTATTATCAAATAAAATAAATGAACAATTATCGTTACGTAAAGTCCTGCCACTGCGAGTTCCATCGCATTTTCTCTTTCTGATACACGTATCGTATATGAGAAAAGAGCTATCAGCGTTGGACTGAAAGGCGAATGAAAACACAATATTGCTTTAACATGTTACTGTTTACGACTGTTGATAAATTAATTGATTTGATTTAGTACGTATCAAATTATGATTTCGTCTCACAAATATATTCAATTTAATGGATGATCATTACTTTTCAGCACTGAAGAGATAAACCGATGAAAGTGGATTGCGGGCGTGTCTGTGTCAGGGTTGGCATGATTTTCCCCTAACCGAAATCCACTTGAAAAAATCCTTGTGCTTTTTTCAACAAAAATGGGTGTTTTCAACAAATGTTCATACGACAACAATGAGTTATAAAACTATTACTGTATTTCATTATTATATAAGTACTGTAGTAATAATAATAATGATTTTATCGAAGGAAACAATCACTTTGTTGCTTTTCATTATATTAAGCCACTTTCTATTATTTATATATATTTGTGCGTTCGACCACTTTCGGTTGGACTCAACCTTCTTCAGGAATGTATACATATCAACAGTGTATATGTGTACATTCCTGAAGAACTGTTTATATGTGTACATTCCTGAAGAAGGTTGAGTCCAACCGAAACCGGTCGAATGCAGAAATATATATAAATAAAATAAAGTGTCTTAAAACAAAAACATCTTTAATTTATTCCGGTATGTATAGAGATTAGTGCAGTCCAACACATTCCATTTAAAGGTGCATACATAGGTTTATAAAAATAAAATAAAAATCGTAGGTGAAGATACATGACACATAAAATATTTAAAAAAAATAAGTACATGAAAATAAAATCTTTAAAAATCTGTGGCATTTAAATTGTGATATTCCCGGAGCTGTTCATTCCTTTCCTCATTCTTGCCAGCCTGAATCTTATAAACTCGCCCTTCCGTGAACATACTGGAAGCGCTGCAGTATCTGGGGAGGCCAAACATTATGCGGAAAGCGTTTTTGTATGTATTGGACACGAAGTCATTCCAAACTGCTTTTTTAAACAAAAAAGCAGTTTGGAATGACTTCGTGTATGTAGTTTGGCCAGATTTCACGTATGTACAACGTTGCGTAGGAGGCAAGGAAGATAGTCCTTTTTCACATCGGAAATCACGTATTGAAAAAAAAATTATGAAAAAATCACACTGCTAGGTATTACCTGTTCAGTGCTTTTCAGGTATTGGTATAAATTATTTACATTATATCTCGAATACATTAAACGCACATATAAAGTGGCGTCGTTTGAAATATTATTACTTAAAAGTAGGTCAAAACTATTATTTATGTAACGAATGGGAAAATTTTACAAAGTGGAATAATATAAATATCAATAATTACATTAAAATGAACGTAAAATGTTTATGCAGGATATAATATTTTCCTCTGTTTTGACGTCATTGTCTGTAAATGCGTTTCTTTATTTATACAAACTAATACGGATGGCAGCCAACACATCAGACATAATATTAGTGTTATAAATGGTTCTCAGGGAAAATACGATATTATTAAAATTGACGGTCTATGAGGTCTCGGTAGCTCAAATCAGACTAGAGGTTTGGAGTACGGGTCTCAGTCGCGACCACTGAATGAATAGACTTACCTTAACGTACAATTTCGATGGTTGGAGGCAAAGGTCATCCATTTTGGCACCAGCCTAGTTCACTGCCGTCCACGTTTGTTTCTCGTGATTTTGACTGCGGTAAGCAAATTATTGAATATTTATTAAAAAGTCCAACTAAATACAAAATGTTCGGTTTTTGTAAGCACGCTTTTTACTTATTTGCTGTTTTACTTAAATTGGCACGCCTAGGTCGCTCATCGCTCACCTTATTTTGGTTTCTTCCCTTTACGTGTTAGAGCATCTATATGTATTATTTGCTCTGTGGTTGCGACCTTTTTTAATTTTCTGTGTCTTCTTCCGTTGCATACGAGTATTTCCATTCAAAATTATTGACCTCCTTTTCAAACATCAATCTAATTACATTTGCTGGTCAATTATGAATGTTGTATATTTAAATCGGATGGTCGAACGGTTAAAAGCGTCGAGTTCTCACCCAAGTGTCCCGGGTTCAATCATCTCCTAGGTGAGACCTCCATCATTGCACATACAGTATTTTCCGCTTATGATGATGGTACCAGGAGGAATTCAAAGATTGTCAGGTTATTCGTAATCTGGGAATGTTTAAAAAAAATAATTATCCGCATTCCATTTTAATTTTTTTATAGTTTACTAGCTGTAGTACCCGGCGTTGCCTGGGATTATGTATAGTTTGGAGTAAAGTTTTGAAGTTCCGATGTGTTACCCCTACCTAAACCCCTCTCCCTTGCCCTACCCCTGCCTAGCAATTTTTCTCTTATTTTGAACGTCAAGTATGCGAAATTTCATCAAGAAGTACCAAAATTCTGCTTTAAGGGGTGGGAAAGGGGGGGGGGGACATTTATAGACAGCGATCTTCCTCTTGTTTTGAAGTTCAAATGCGCAAAATTTCATTAAACTCGGAATAAAACTATAGATTTGTATAAAAAATAAACACATTCACACGGCGCAGACACTCTTCTTTATCTACTAGCTGAAGTACCCGGCGTTGCCTGGGGTTATGAATTGTTTGGAGTAAAGTTTTGGGGATGTGATCCCTACTCAGTAACTTTCCTCTTATTGTAAACGTCAACTGTGCAAATTTTCATCAAGAAGTACCATAATTCTCATTTAAAAGGTGGGAAGGGGGAGACATTTATAGACAGTGATCTTCCTCTTGTTTTGAAGATCAAATGTGTAAAATTTTATTATACTCGGAATAAAACTGTGGATTTGTTTAAAAAACAAACAAACAACAAACACCGCCCGCCCGGGACATTCTTCTTTATATAATAGAAAATAGATAGATTGATTGAAGATAGATAATAGAAGGTAGAATAAACGAAGATACTCTCAGTATCGCCCTGGTGAAAGACCACCATTCAGATGTAAAACGTTGCTTGAAATGGTTTTTAGCCATGTTTGGTGACCAGATCTGAATAGCCTTCTCCTTCCTCTTCCCAATACCTTCAGCCTCACAAAATTCCCCAATTGGGAATGCCATAGCCTCACTGGCTCCAGACGGTTGGGAGCAGTTGTGACTCTTGTGCAGTATTCATATTAAAAAAAATACCTATTATAACAGACACGAATACTAAAATTCAGCAATTAAAATGTGTAAAGGTATTGCAAGCAGTTTTGAGTCGAACACAGTAGGTACTCACACAGGTGTATTGCTTGCACACAGCATGTTTCAAACATACTGTAATAAATTAATTATTATCTTATGCACGTGTTGTCCTTTTCTCGCTAATAACAATTAAGGCGTAAGAAAGACAAACTACTGTTCCTCAGTGACGCTTGGCAAGGATATCACTGTTGGAAGTGTAGATATACATATGCTCCAATGAACCAATACGTACATTTTACAAATTATTCACTCTAGAACAGGTAATTTTAGTGGACCCACCAAGCCGAACAAAAAATCATAATAAAAATGCGATCAAAAAAATAATACGTGTATATATTTATTCTAATTAATAATGTCATGTGACCGTAACCATAAAAATCTTAAATACTATTACAAGTCATTTCCTTTAACTAATATATTAATAATATAATTATATTTATTATCTTTTAGACACATTCTTGGCACCTTCGGGTCTGAAAGATGTTGGACCAGTTTCAAACTTCATACATTCTGCATAATCATATTTAAACAGTGATAAAAATGATGTAATTTTTATGACCGAATAAAACACTGTCGAGTGGGGGATAGTATATTATTTGGCGATGAAAGAATTTCAGAGAAAAATATTTTTTTTTAAAGAGGCTCAGTTTTCAACACAGAAGGAAACAGTATACCCAATTTCGAACTATTATTTTATTCGTGCAAATATTAAAAGCTTGATGAGTAATAATTCTTTTTATATTCTAATGATTTTTTTTTTAGAAAAGTTAGTGCCTGGAAAACATGTTCAATTTATTTCAATTTGAGTTTTGATCATCAAATCTGAAACGGTTCACTGTGCAGTTATTATGAAAACGTATTGTTTTTTTTATCGCTTATGATTATAGAAAGTGAAATATTGTAGATTACACCAGAGAAAACTCGCATTTATTTTTCGCTAAAGGATGCGAAGCAAGTTTAAAATGAAAAGCACTCGATTTGGATGATGGGAGAGAAAAAAAAAGTTATTCTCTAGTTAAAAATATCATCTAAAGGTTCTTATTTTTACAAACATTCCCAGGATTCGAATAAGGAACTGCAGTTATTTTTTTAATATGTGTTTTTTTTAAAATTGACCTTCTAACTTATTTACCATTTAAAAAAAAAATTACTTAGTTTCCATAGTTAATAAAGATTTATATTTTTAAAACCCACGAAAGTGGCCGGGATGCGAGCGGAGACCGCGTGACGTTACACAAAATTAAAAAATATCATTATATATGCGGTTCTAAATACTAATATATAATTTTATGTAAACGAAGTAATAAAAAAGGAGGTTTTTTTCGTCTTCTTCTCGCGTCACCTCTTATCAGAGGTTTGCTATTATCGGGAAATCCAGCACACTACTTTTATCAGAAGGACTAGGATTGTAGAAAAGTTTAAGGAGGTTAGTTATTCGAGTGATGCAAAGCGCCGGGTTTTCACCCAGATGTCACGGTTGCAATCGTCTTATAACCAAGTCCAACACCATTGAACAAGAATCATTTTTCACCTGAAAAATGTGATAGCCTAACAAATGTTTATTCATATAGATCAACAAATGTGTAATCATATAGAATAACAAATGTATATTCATATAGATCAACAAATGTATAATCATATAGAATAACAAATGTATATTCATATAGATCAATAAATGTATAATCATATAGAATAACAAATGTATATTCATATAGATCAACAAATGTGTAATCATATAGAATAACAAATGTATATTCATATAGATCAACAAATGTATAATCATATAGAATAACAAATGTATATTCATATAGATCAATAAATGTATAATCATATAGAATAACAAATGTATATTCATATAGATCAAAAAACGCCGATTCTGATGATACGAGTTTTATTACACACATGTAATTATACGAAGAATTTTTAAATTGTTATTTAAAAGTGAATAAAAACTATCCCATCAAAACGTCTTGTTTCGTTGATTCTATTGGAACGACGTTACGCGGTTGTTCGCGCCTAAATTCATTCTGTGTAAATTCGTTCTGTGTGACCGTATGACGCTTGTGTAACGTCACGCGGTCTCCGCTCGCATCCCGGCCACTTTCGTGGGTTTTAAAAATATAAATCTTTATTAACTATGGAAACTAAGTAATTTTTTTTTTAAATGGTAAATAAGTTAGAAGGTCAATTTTAAAAAAAAACACATATTAAAAAAATAACTGCAGTTCCTTATTCGAATCCTGGGAATGTTTGTAAAAATAAGAACCTTTAGATGATATTTTTAACTAGAGAATAACTTTTTTTTTCTCTCCCATCATCCAAATCGAGTGCTTTTCATTTTAAACTTGCTTCGCATCTTTTAGCGAAAAATAAATGCGAGTTTTCTCTGGTGTAATCTACAATATTTCACTTTCTATAATCATAAGCGATAAAAAAAACAATACGTTTTCATAATAACTGCACAGTGAACCGTTTCAGCTGTCGGGCTGCATCTTCGTAAGTTCCACAATCATAGAGGATGTTCTATTCATATCTTGCACCTCGGCCAATCGAATCAAATAATGTCGGTCAATTGATTCCAACGTCGATCCATTAACAGTTAACAGCGCATTGATGGAAATAACTCCACCATTTGATTCTGTTGTGGAAATCGTTGGTGGCCCCGGTTTTATTGATCGCCGGTCAATTGTTTTTCATTAAAGTCATAATAATCTCAATTACTTTTCTCTCCATTCCCGGTTACACGTTACACGAGCCTTTCAAGTGGATAGTTTTAAGTGTTTATTTATTAGATATTTATTAACGTTCCACCTTTTAATGTCTTGTTTGTTATGTTACGACTGGTGAGGGACATAATAGAGATATTCGTTTCTCATTTGGCCATTCAGAATTGTAACGCTGCTTGAAATGGCTTTAACCGTGTTTCCTGGCCATAGCTGAATAGCCAGGAGCTTCGCAAACCCTTATCTCCCTCTCCGAGCAATTGAGACCCTTGCGCATAAAGTGCCTTTTTTAAAATTTTGTTTTAAATAAAATCGATACATTAAGATAGATAGAAAATACAATCGAAACATTTTAATAATGATTGCACAATGGGTGTCATTGATCTGTTTTGAAAAACAAAAATGTTTACGACTTCAAGGAACAAATCACTGAAGAAATGCTTCATCATATCCATTAAGTTGTAAGTTTACGAAACAGTAAATAAATATATTGAAAACTTGGCTAGCTGAAAGAAGCTATTTGTATTAAATAATAAGGAAATATTATTTTATATACGATTTGTTGACTATGTTTTTTTTTTTTTATAGTTTTGAATTATTTTTATAAAAAATGAAAACAAATTTAACACACTTAGCATAAATATTTCTCAAGAATCTTACTCAAAAATATTTCTACAAAAATATAAAAACATAATCGACAACAATAAATCGTACATAAAATAATATTTCCTTATTATCTAATGCAAATAGTTTCTTTCAGCTAGACAAGTTTGGAATATATTTATTAACTTTCATTTTTTTATTCTAGAATTTTAATAGAAAGTTGTAATCAATTCAACTGACTTCCACAATTGTCGCTTGTCACGTTTTTTTACTTTTTTTATTTTTCAATATTTCTGAATCAGTCATTATTTCTTTCAAAATGATTAATCAGATTGCTATATTTAATCATTGGGGTCGATCATTAATCAAATAACATTCCATCTCACGAAAATGTTTATCCAACCGGAAAAAAAGATTTTTTGCTATAATTCCGTCCTTTGAAATTTGCGCCAAATTCCTAAAATCCCTCTGATCTTGGCCTAAATACCGACAGCCTTCATTTGATTTCGCGAATCCAATTCAATTAGTAAAATTGATAAATCCCTTTTAATTTAACTTGAAATGATGAAAACTTCCAAATACATAGAATTACTAACAGGGAAAAAATCAAGCCTTCGAAAATCACTTGCCCATGCCTCTAGCCATGCACTTTTTTAATAATATGATTTCCTGGTAGAAATTACTTAGTCAAATAAAAAGCATTTATAGATTTTGAGATAAAACCAATATTAGAAATTTGTCTTTCTAATCATCCTCGCTATAATTGATCTTAACTATGAAACAGAAATCTGTCCTGACATTATGAAATTTGCAGAGTTTTTTTTTCTAGAATTTTCAGCAGTCAACAATATTTTGATATTTATTGGAATGTGCCATCTTCAAATCGGTTTAGGGGGTGGGAACTGCATTGCTACACCCCTTCCCCTCACTTTATCGTGCCTCGTTTTCTTACCTTAAATAAACTTTTACTCAAAGAATAATAATAGTATTGAGCATTAATATTATGCTATTGATAATTGGGTTGCTCTTGAATACTCTAATTTGTTTCTCTAATAATATTTTTTTTTGTTGAACTACAATTATAGAGCTTAAAGTCACCCAAATTAAGTTTAAATTTCCCCAAATTAACAAAACACATATTTATAATACAAATCAAAAATGAAAAATAAAAATGTCCAAACTAATCCATAAACATAATGCGCATGTGACATCAAATGTTCCAAATGCAATGGTACCAACATAATAAGGTGTTTTGATGAGATGATTTTTTATTCACTTTTAAATAACGATTTATAAATTCTACGTATAATTACATATTTAAATAGTTATACGAGTATATTCAGAATCGGCGTTTGCTGATCTATATGAATACATATTTTTAAAGCCATTATATTTTTCACTGGAGTTGCTTATTTGCGTCATCAACCTTCTTTACACTCCTATCTCCTTTGTTCCACTCTACAAGCCCAAATCATCTAAGCGTCCTTTTATTTATCTAAATATGTCACCATTTATGAATTTAAAATCAAACACAAGCTCAGGAGCTTTAGAATTCAGCTAAGTAGCAGTACCACCGACATTACGGTTTTTTTTGTTGTTAAATCAGTAGAAAAAGTACCTATTTAATGATATCACAGACAACGTCAAATAAAATCTCCCACAGAGCGTTAGATGGCAGTTTCTGGTATAATATGTTGGTGGCAATATAGTTGCCAGTAAGTGTACAGGGGTTAATGTAGTTGTAGGTACGAGCAACATTTTACCATTTATAATATAATACAGATAAGTTAAGTTGTGGTAAATTCCTTTCCAATTTCCTGGATTTTATTCTATCATTGTTTATTTTCATGTTTCATATCAAACACTTTTATAATTTCAAGCCAGATTCTATGAATAAATAATTGGAATTTTGTGGCTTATCACCAGGCGCCGATGAGTAGTGCGTACCTTGGCCCACGCAAATTCCTTACTGACAGCTCAGCAGTCAAAAGTTCAGCAGCTCGGTGCGGTCATCACGCACCGCAGAGTCGGTGGGCAGAACCCACTCCAGTCTTTTCACACCAAATCAAAGTTAATCTTCCCCTTCCCCTCCTCCGATTAAACTCCGGGGAACCTTTCTTTGATGTGACAAAAAACAGTATAAGACAACTTAACAAATTTATTGTTTTGCTTCTCTCTTGTGGCGAGAATGAATGTGCCCAGATTTTGTTAGGACTTTTGGGTCTTTGTTGTTCTTCTTTCATGATTTGATGATATTGTGTTTCGTATGGTTGAACAGAGCTGGTGGTGATTAATTTAGGATGCTAAGATTCGTCAGCTATCACATGGCATCCGGTATCGTTTTGTGCAGCGAACATTTTCTTCCTGGACTGGTGGAGTGAACATTCTTCAACAATATGCTTCGAACATTCCATTTATCCTCATTCCCAAAATTCAAATTCCTTAAATCCACTGACGACAGAATTGATGGACCTGCCCTAATTACGACTTCGACGGCTAGAGGCAAAGGTTACGTGTCACCAATTTTGGCGCCAGTTTTGGCTCACTGCCGTCCACGTTTGTTTCGTGTGATTTCGGTAAACAACAAAATATTTATAAAAAGGGCTTTGTGAACATGCCGAACCTTTTTACTTAGTTACTGTTTTACTTAAATTTGCGACACACATACCTCGCCCCTCTTATTTTGGTTTCTTCTCCTTGCGTGTTAAGGCATCTCTATAGTTTATTTGCTCTGTGTTTAAATTCCTGTTTGGTCATCATGTAGATATAGCAACTGTGACTACACCTATTACGGTCCTGAGTAAAAAGGACCGCACTTCTCGAGGGAGAATACCCCAATGATATTGTTGATGTCTGAAATGACATAGTTAACATTTCGCGTTACGTCAATCCCTCTCGTCATCATTCTTTACCAGCACTGTAAAGCTTTGGCATTCTGTACAAATATTTGCAAAGACGACAATAACGTACTTTTTTCTTTATTTTTTTCCCACAGTTTTTATCGTAAAATAGAACAAAATATTTATACTCCTTTAACATGTATTATTGTTTAAATTATAAGCTGCCTGTGTGTGGGTAATATGAGAAATTTAAGTAATATGAGTAGTAGAATATTAATTATCAAAGTAAGCAAGAAAGTATATATGTATTGGAAATTTTAGAGTTATAGTATACGTAAACAGAATTTTTTGATTAAATTTACAAAAGTTTAATTTATAGTTAAGAGGAACGGCTACGCGGCCTGTCTCATACAAAACTTAATTTTGGATTTGAGGCCAAAATACTCACCTAAACCGAATGATCTTTTTTCAATTAAAAGTTGTAGCAAATATCTAGTGCGGATTAGAAGTAATTTTTAATATATTTCTTTATCTTACAAAATAAAGTCATTAACGAAATCGAATTTTCGCGATTTCAAAGGCGGCAACTTTATTAATTACTTGGGTGTTAATGGTTATTTAATATAAAAATGACCACATCTGCTATGAAAATATAAAATTAAATTTTAAGAAGTGTTAAAATAAGCATTATGATGGAATTAAATTTTAATTATAAACCACCAATTAACGCTGGAAAACAAATTTGCCGTACATAATTTAAAATAAGGACCCGAAAAAACCTTTTTTTAGGTTATCATATTTACTTAGCAAATATGACAATTAATTTTTTTCTCCGTAAACCCGCAAAGATTTTTCAATCTTGCTTCTGAGATTGTGAAAAATTGATTTCTTTAATGGCATATATTTCATAATTTATAACAAAAATAAATATAGTACTTCTAATCCGTACTAGATATTTACTACACCTTTAATTTAAAAAAATATCATCCGCCCTCCATGGTCGAGGGGTAAGGCTCTCCACTACGAATCCGAAAGTCGCGGGTTCAAATCCCGGCGTGCAAAAGTAATTATTATTTAATTAATTTGTGTTGTGTCACAATTAATTCATTTAAAAATAATATATAGCATATTTGCACACGTTCCAGAGTGGAAGACACTCTCAGTATCGCCCTGGTGAAAGACCACCATTCAGAATTGAAACGTTGCTTGAAATGGCTTTTAGCCGTGTTTGGTGACCAGATCTGAATAGCCAGGTATTCCTCACCTTCCTCTTCCTCTTCCCCTTCTCCTTCCCCTTCCCAATACCTTCAGCCTCAGAACATTCCCCAATTGGGAATGCCATAGTCTCACTGGCTCCAGACGGTTGGGAGCAGTTGGGACTCTTGTGAGGTATTCATATAAAAATAAAAAATAAATCAGTTTTTATGGGTATTTTGGTTTCAAATCAAAAATTATGTATGAAACAGGCAGTGCAGCCGTTCCTCTTAAGTAAGCAGATAGACACAACAAAGATTTTATAGAAGTAATGTTTCAATGTCTGGATTAGTCAGCCATAATTTTATTTCTTTACGTAGAGTGATAATGTATTTGTTTTCATCGTTTGAATTAGCATTAAATTATACAATAATTTGATCTACATATGTTTTGATTAAGGAATTTTAAATATTCCATTATCATCCATTCCACATTCTTTGGTGAAATGAATATGATACTCACCACCCACCTTCTCATTGCCAGAGTTATTTCCGGTAGTTTCCTGCATTTCTGTGAGCTGGAATGTTTCAAACAAACTCCATTGATAAAAATAGGTATGGATTATTGAATGAATGCGCGCTTCGGACTGTGTTGGAGCTCGTTTTATGATATGAAATTCTAAGAGCCAAGTGTTTGTTTACACGAGAGTAATTAATGTCTGTTATGGGATTTCAAAGCAAACATTTTCATTATCCTACAAAAGTTTTGTAAATAAAATTCTCAGAATAGTATTCTTGGTAATGCAAAATTCCGTACGAATTCGAGCTCCGCGGTGTGAGTTGGATACAGTCCTAAAGTGCACCATATTTTGCAATGTGCATTTGATCTTGTGTGGGAGATTTGGAAAGTAAATAATTAATGTTTTCTGTCATTTTCCAAATGCTGCGAATCAAAACAAATCGTTTAAATAAACACTGTAGCTTTCAAATAAAGCTAAATATTAAATGGAGAGTGCTTCAACACTTCCCGAGTAAAAGCGAGTGCATGCATGATGAGTGGTTTTGCCAAAGAAAGGAAACATGACGAAAGATAGAAAAAGCTTTCCTTTACCACTCTGCCACAGACGTAAATCATTTCAAGTTTGGCTGCGTACTTCTAAAGACTTTTTTACACTTTATTTTCCTTACTTTACTGGAAGCGACTGATTGAAAACTGCTGACATTTAATACCAGAAACCATTAACCCCAGTTCAATGGCATGCATTGCTCTATGACTAAAGGTACGCTGCGTACAGTTCGAGTATGATTCTGTATTGAATATTTTAAATTGGCCATTTTATTATCATATATTCCGCTGATTGTTGTACGTTGTGCTCAACTAAATAAATGAACGTGCAACTTTATTTTTTTTCTTTCTCTGGTTCGTTTTCTTGGGATATGCACAGCTTTTCAGTCTTTATAGACTGCACGCCACTGCCACGGTGTATCAGCATCTTGGATGGACCTGCGCCATGTTTGGAGTATGGACAACTTTACAAAAAGCGGATCTTATTCCCACTTAATTTACACGGTCAGTATTCAAGAGACGAATTCTCACTTGACAGATTGTGTGGGATTCCGAGCGGTAGGCCTGTCATGTAAATTGGGCATTCCTTCTCACCTTGTATATTACAGTACGTCTTGCTCATGTGTGCAATTCAGATGTAAACAATGGAATGGAGTCACCTTCATGCTTAAATGGCTCTCAGTATTATATTCTTTTACTCTACCTCATCATCTTAATTACTTTGTTTTGAGCATGTTTTTACCAACCACACTTTGAAGCCAATAATCTATTGATCTTTAAGATTTATCTACTCGTTTTATAAATTGTAAACATAATAACTCTTCGCTACTTACTGTTAGAACGTGTTTTTTTATTATATCTTTGGAATAAAAATACCATGTGATTAAAGTGAGAAAAATTTCCTGTTTTTTTTTGTATATCGCTTATGCCTCAAGAATCATGATTAACGTAATGTTATATTCGGTTACTACCGGTGCCCTAAAATCTGATTTGGTTCGTCGGTTGGCTCGTATTCATAGAGAATGTTTTCACCTCTAAAACGTATTATTAAATCGGCCTAAAATAAAGCTGGGTTTTCCTGAAATTAATGGGAGTAATGCGAGTAGAGCAAGCAGATTAGCTAATTAAATGAAACCTTCCAACACCTGATACCTACAACCTCTTTCTACTGTAGTTACTTAAGAGCTTATTAACAAATATGAAGATATTTAGAAAAATCGTCAATGGGCAATCTTTATTTGCCATTATGGAACATAAATGTAGTTTAAAGTTTAATAAACACTAAATTAAAAACTTTAAATTAAAAACTTAAATAAAAAATGTGAAATTAAAAACTTCAGATTAAAATTGCGTTCTACAAATCAAACTTGAACACAATAAATAAATATAATTGGCAACTTATTGCGATCGTCTCAAAGCACATAAAATTGCTTTTCTTATTTTGTAATATTGCGTAGTTTGTACGATATGCTAAACTCCTTTTTTCATTGTTAAAAAATATATTTATAAACTTTTTAACTAAATAATTGTGGGCCTTTCTCCGATATTTAAAAGAGTTATAAAGTTTTAAAAACATTAGTCTTTTTTCTACTAGTAAAAATCGATACTGTGTAGGTATATATTTTTGATTTGTTTTTGTATAGTATATTTAGAAACAAACTAAATCTACAGTGATATTAGTCTGTCCCTCCATATGGTATACTAGGCATGTCGTAACTTCCCTATGGAGATTATTTTCAACCATAAAAAAGCCATAACATTGTTATATCATATGATAGGTTATGGTATATCAATGGTATGGTTCTATGATAATTCAACACGCGTATGAATTGGCACACTTTTTAATAAAAAGTCTTTAGAAGTAGGAATAAAAACTAGGCCAAAAACCTAACCGACCTCTTTTTTAATTAAGAAAATAATAATTAGGTTAGGTTAGAATAGGATTTTGGGTTATTGGATATATTGGATATCATATGATAGGTTATGGTATATCAATGGTATGGTTCTATGATAATTCAACACGCGTATGAATTGGCACACTTTTTAATAAAAAGTCTTTAGAAGTAGGAATAAAAACTAGGCCAAAAACCTAACCGACCTCTTTTTTAATTAAGAAAATAATAATTAGGTTAGGTTAGAATAGGATTTTGGGTTATTGGATATATTGGATATCATATGATAGGTTATGGTATATCAATGGTATGGTTCTATGATAATTCAACACGCGTATGAATTGGCACACTTTTTAATAAAAAGTCTTTAGAAGTAGGAATAAAAACTAGGCCAAAAACCTAACCGACCTCTTTTTTAATTAAGAAAATAATAATTAGGTTAGGTTAGAATAGGATTTTGGGTTAGTTATATCTATTTTTTTTTTTATCACAGTTTATATCACTTTTAAAAAGTGTGCCGATTCATACGTCTGTTGAATTATTCGATCATCCAAAGCAAAATGTCTAGTCTCTACTGTCTGTTATTATGTTTCTTCTAGTTGTTCCATGACACATAAAACATGTTCCTTTTTTTGTATTTGCATGTTGATATTTTTTTTACCGATGTATAAAACTTATCAAAACCAGAACTGCTCTTAAAATATGTGCAAATAGAATACCAAAATCCGGCGACGTAGAAAACAATTTAAATAAATAGGAGAAATACCCATTGGAAAAGAGAAAACCTTCCAGAATATTTTAAAGACACGTTAAAATGTACCTGGTTACCCGTACTTCATGTAATTATAGAACAATTGCTATACACTTCATTTTAGCAAACAAGATGGAAATCACGGGAAAAAACAGAAATAACCATCTGTTCAAATAAAAGTTGACACGAATGACTTTATATAATTTTTTAAAACCCATATTTCAGTAAACAAACATAATGTAATCCATCTTCCAGAGGGTAATAAACCAACCCGAAAGTAGTTTTTAAATACATAATAGTAAACAGTATCGTCGGCAATAAAACAAATTTCAAGTCATAATTAAAAACAATATTAGAAAGCAGGGGGGCTCACTCCCGACATCGATTCTATATATACCATAGATTTAGTTTTAATTGTGCCAGTCTGACGATGCCCGTGATAGGGTGAAATCGGTCCGGTCGAAAATGATGAAGTGCAAAAGTTACAAAATGTTTTATAATAAAAAAATAATAAATTAAAATAGAATTTCACTATGAATTGACAGTTTCAAAATTAGAAATAATTAAGAGAAAACCTGATTTTTTTAAAAAATGTTTATATTTAGGTACCACACGGCAATATTTTTTAATTGCTCAGATAGCCTGCCGCTGAACTTCGTACCTTTTATCTTCTTATCTCCAAACCTTCACCGAGGCCCAGTGATTCCACATTCAGAACACGAGGTTTAATCGTACTACTTTGAACGTAATTCAAATGGAGATAAAGACAATAATAGCCATCCCACGGCATGGCTTTTGTATGGGTAAACAACATGTCGTTTTGATTTTAATCTTACCAAACATCGCAGTTGAAGCAATGTTTTAATATTAACCTTGGCATTTTGACAAATTACAGTTTGAATTAGGTGAGGTCAAGATGTTATTCAAACATTTCTCATACATAAAAGTAAAACTTGTCGTATAAGAAATTTCCTTTCCTCTACTTCAAATAGCAGCTTGACACCTTGGTAAAGCATTGAATCTATCTAAATATTGCGAGAATTCAGAAACCCAATCCTCTTTAATAATTACCTATCGTTAAAAGAATAATAATATAGGCACAATCGAAGCATAGGCGGATTATAACTATTAGAGATTCTTGCGTGTTAATTCATATTCATTAAATAAAAAATTGTTTGTAGTATATATCTGAGGCGCGTTGCAGAGTGGACACTTTCACTATCGCCCTGGTGAAAGACCATAATTCAGAATCAAAACTTTGCTAGATCGACTTTATCCGTGTTTGGTGATCAGTTGTGAATAGATCTGACTTATCCGACTTCTTCTCTCCCATCTCCTTCCTCTTCTCACTCCCTTCAGCATCACACCATATCCAAAATGGGGTTGCCATATTCCCGCACATATAAAAATAAAAAGGAGCCAATTACATTATATATGCGAATAACATTCGCATTGAACATTCCTTTTTACAGACAATATGTTTTTGGTACCTACCATCATTTGCTGTAAATAAAAATTTCTTTTTTGCCCCTTTTCTCTCGATTTTTTATTTTTTTTTTTTTTTTTTAAGAAAGGCAAATATTCCCCAGTTACGAATAACCTGACAATATTTGAAAATCTCCTACTACCATCACATTAAGCGGAAGATGTTGCTTGTGTCGTAAATGGAGGAGCCAGCCGAGGAATTGAACTCACGACGCCTGGGTGAGACCCAAACGCGATGCTAACTCTGCCACTGAACGTTACTACTGCAATTTGATATTTGATAGACTAGAATACAAACTAAAAAAGCAGTAGTAACGTTTCAAATCTGAATGGTTGTCTTTCATCAGGGCGATACTGATGATACGAGTATCTACCATTGATCTTATTAATATTTATTACACAGAATATACTATTTACCAACTTTTTAAGTGTTTATATATTAAAAAAAATTATGTTTATATATATTAATTTAAAGCACTAGCTTATTTTTCTTTATGCTTACTCCATTCCTAAATCGAAGAGTGTCGCCACGCTTTACATTATGTTGAGTTTGTATTTCATTCAACACAGCCAGAATCCAGACGGGAAGAAATGAAATGGTTTATAACTCCCATTCACGAATTGTTATCAACAAGCATTCAGCTGTCCGGATATTTCGGACCGGGATAATACCAAATTCCAATTCATTCACAGATTTATATCGGCTGGATTCTGGCGATACACAAATTCCAACCGTGCTGATGGATTATGTTATGAAATTCAATTTGTTTTCGTGGCAGTCTTCTCGCATTTTTCAATGGAAACTCGACTGTCATAAAAGTAAATCAAAAACGTTTTTTTACCTATATTATTATAAGTTTCTATAACGGTAGACTAGTGAGATAATTAACACCTTTATACTTCAAGCGATATAATAATAGGTATTTACTCATAACATTTTTAACTTCAGGGCACAGAAATGGCCCTAATCACTTTATCTGTAAATTTTCTACTGGTAGTTTAGAAAATTTATAAGGTGTAAAAAGACAAAAATCTTTAAAACCGAAATCGAAATTTTTTTTGGAAATTGTCCCAAAATGTCTGAAATAGATACAGTTTGAAAACCAGTTAAACGTTTTACCTAAAATTCCAGCACGTATATCGTATAGAATTTTACAATTACAGTTTGAGGATTATTGTATTTTGAAACCTTATAAATTTTCCTATTTACCCCTATAGAATTAACATATAAATCATTCATAGCATTTCTTGAGTTGGAAACCTGGAGAGTGTTTATTTTATTAAAAATTTATTTAATACCTTGTTTATTTAATTTCTAAACTCGTCGTTTACTTGCCACTTTGTAAATCCATATCGTCCAATTTACGTATACAACTTTTGCCACGCCTACGTGTAATTTAATACACAGCTAAAAATGCCAAACTCTGAAACTCCTAAATATAAATATTTAAATTATATCCATGTGCCAAACAGCCAATACTGATGTATCTGTGTCCACTACTCCACTGCTCGGGACTATTGACTTTAAACATTCGCAAAACGTCCAAGCAATCGTTGCAAATCAATGACAATGTCAATAAACAGATCTCAGTGAGAGAGATTTCATATTTTAACAAAACGATGTATCCGCGCCGCTTGTTTGTTTATCGGGCAATAATGGAGAAATATTTGCAATGATCTTTGATGATTTCTTTTTCAAGCGGTATATCTTATTATCTTGTATGTCCATGTCGTGAGTCCTTCTCCGACGTTTCGAACTGCTTTGCTGTGTGCATCATCAGAGATTCATAAAAAATAATCAATTTGTCGTTATTGGTGGCAATTCGCCCCAATGGAATAGCAGCAAGTTGGCTCTAAACACAGTAGTCGCCTGTGTTTAGAGCCAACGTTTAATTTGTTTGAATTTAGAATACAGAATCAAAATATAGTACATATATTTGTACTTCGTCCTAGAGTGGAAGTTATGTTTTCTGTATCGCCCTGTTAAAAGACCACCAGGCTTTGGCTATGTTTATTAATCTGATCTGAATGTTAAAATTTGATATTTTCAAGAAATTCAGTGAGACTTCATTTTACCGGAATCCTTCCCTATCCCACTTATTTTGCCTCACAAAATTCCACAAATTGACTATCATATTTGTTACACTAGCTCCGAGCAGTTGGTACCTTGGTGAGGCATCATAAAACAACTATATCTTTGTATATTTTGAGTTGTGTTCTGTTCATCTTTCATTTTTTGTACGAACCAAGATTTTCAAAACTTTTCCGCTTCCCTGATGATTGTCAATGGGTATTTGGCAATTTTCAAGGCAATTTAAAAATTGCTTCAAATCTATTGATAAATACTACCTAACTAACATGAGAGACTATTCCAACGTGACAATGAAATCAATCAAAGGTTTTAAATATGTTTCACGTCAGGATGGTTTGTATCTGTTAATAGAGGGTCAGTCTGTAATAAAATATCCGTATCTTCACGAGCCGGTCGTTTTTTTTCACAGCATTCTCGATGCATCTTTTTTTTCAAACATTCTTCGGCTACAATTTCGGTCATAATTCTACGATCACAATTCACCGATGCCACAATTCTTCGTTTGGAAAATAATGGCCGCAAGTATGAAAAAATGTGTCTTTCATAAAAGTGCAATTCATTCGATATTAACATATATGAATTTGAATGAGTATGTGAATTGGTAAAAAAATACCACATTTCAAGAACTGCTTACACCGGATAGGGTTACTATATACGTAAAATTTACATATATATTAAAGTTCCTAATAGAAATCAATAAGCGACAACGTCAAATGCAGTGAAAATGTTTACATGCAAAAAATTGCGGACGTGTAAAAATAATGTCCTCGAAGAATTTATCGTAACTGAAGAATTGTGGTCAAAGAGTGCCGGTTAAAGAATTATAGGCCAAAAAATTGGAAAAAGAAGAATTTATTTTGGCCGAATATGGATGGAGAATTCCGCCGAAGAATATTCCTAGAACTGTTGAACAACACGTGGTCAAACCGACCATCTGCAACTGGCTCTAATAATATGCAATATTCTGAATGGTAAAAACTACGCCTGTCACTTACAATAAAATCGCACTCCAACCTGAGTCAATAATTTAAAAATCAAAATGAACACGACACAGCTGAAGCAAGTCAGCGTAGTGTAATTTGGGTCGTAATAATTCAAGAGAAATTGTTGCTTTCGTATTTTCAAGATAATTATTTTTCTGTATACAAAGTTTCTTTTTGTTGGTTCAAAACCTTTATAAATATTATTTATGCTTTGTTCTCAATACAGACAGCATGGAAATAGGTGTCAAAAACATTTTCAGAAGTTTTTCTGATGCCTAAAATTCTATAAAAGTTTCCATTATTTTAATTGTAAAGACGTTGTTCGTATATTTTTCTTCTTCGAAAGATGATTTTTTTTAAATATTGTTCGCTGCCAGTCTGTTTTTTTATGTTAGTTGTAAATTTTTATACGATTAAAAAAAACAATTTACAGCTGTCCTAAGGAACATTGATGTACAACCGTATGAAAAAGTCTGCATTTTGATAAAAATGATTGCATCATAAAAATATGCGATGTCCAAATTGGAAGCTTTTCAGCTTCATGCTTATGAAATTAAAACATTGCTAGGTGAACAGATCTGTATGTCGTGATATTCAACCCTTCTCTAGTCACACTGCCTTCAGGCGTGCAAAATATAAATATGCAGTTAATATGGCTTCACAAGCTGCAAGTCGATTTATTGGCAGATCACGTTGATGGAATTCTAATATAAATAAAATCTATGTCTTCTACACTTTCCCTGTAAGCTAGCTTAATAAGGGATACAGCTTGCATAGTAATACAGTGTTTATATATAAATTTTTAAAACATAAACCGTTTAACTTATCACGTTTCTCACTCGAGCCTTCGATACATATGGGTAGGTAATATAAAGAATATGAATTAGTATTAAAATGGTTCTTACGGTTATCTTCCTTCAATCAATTATATTTATCCCACGAAAGATGATTGATTAAAGTTTATGATATCGATTACAACTTTGTTAATTTAGGCAATAATCACACGATTGTAATAAAAAAAAACAGTATCGATATTTGAATTGCACACATTGTAATCATCACATCACATAGACCGAGAGGAAGTTCTGGGAAGGAAAAGGGTATGTGGGATGGGTACTGGTAGGAATCTGGGGTCAGTGTGTCCAGGAGTGACGGACGTATTAAGAGGTATATACAAGCCAAAAATATTGCTACGAGCTGTCTTATGTCACCACTAATATAGGCAACGGACATAAAATTCGCTTGGCAAGCCGAGTCTAGAAATGTTGGTTGGAGGCGCGAAAAGCTGTTTAGATTTTTTCTGCTAAGAATTTTTTAAGAAAGAAAAAACAATATTCAAGGGAAGCTTTCAAAAATAATCTTATCTAAAAAGCAGTATTTTTTAAAATGTGTTTCGTACATGCGTTCATTATTTTCTAAGGAAAAAAAAAATTTAGTAGCTTACGCTTATGTATTTTACAAATTAATTAACAAATTTTATTTTATTTCTTATCAAGGTATTTTTTGGTTTTCATAATGTAAACTGATTAGTAGTATAGATTAATCGAAATAGTGATTTCACTGATAGCTTCGCCTTAATACATCCCTCCCACCGCGGAACAAGGCGATGGGTCGAGAGTCCGGCTGGAGAGGTCAAGGGGACTTGAACAAACCTCACCCCATGAACCCTGACACTCCTGCTAAGTCATCAAACGTAGCGAGCCAATTGAATTGACCTATGGTAGAGGTGTTGGGTATTCAATGAATGATAATGGCGGTATCCATAAACGTACAACACAATATCTGCTAGGGTAAGCAGATACTTGAAAACTGCATTCTGTGATTTATGGACCTTGTCTTTGAAACTACTTATCTAGGAATAATTAAACGTAAAGTACGTTCCTAACAAATTACCATCCAAATGGATTTACACGCAGAATCATTACTCTTCGTCAAAATCATCTACAAATAGTAAGTGCTACGCTTAATCATAAAGATTTCGTGACAAGTGATGTCTCAATAGACATTTGAATATTACACAGTAATCCTCCTACCTTATTAGTGTATTCATGAAGGTGAAACTACTTGCTCTCTTGACGTCTTAAAGTTTGTTATAAGGATTATCGTAAGTCTGTAACATACTTTATGATTTATTCATTGTATGGAACATGCCTCAGTTGCGTGAGAAACGAATTAACGGTCCCATGTTAATTCAACAAACGTATGAATCGACACACTCTTAAAGAGTGATATAAAATAATTTGTTGAAAACCTATCTAACCTAACCTAATTAATCTTTTGTTTGATAAATAAAATAAAAGGTTTGTTCGGTTAGGTTAATAATGATAATAGGAGTTAATTTCTATAGCGCCGTTTTGTGAAGGTTCACCTCAAGTGCGCTTTACACTAACTAACCTAACCTAATAAGAGATAATTAATCTGTTATTATAGTATATATATGAAAATTAAAAATATAACATAAAATATTCATGAGTAACAGACTCACTTACGTGCACAATTTAGAATACCATATAACAATTAAAAATAAACTAGGGGTATAAATAATCAAATGTAAAGTACAAATATCAAAAGAACAAGAAAATCTGCCCAAAATAACCTTACCTAATATAATTAGAAAATAACATATATATTAGGTTAGATTAGGTTTTTGGGCAATTTTTTTTTTTGTAATTTTAATGATTTTACATCACTTTTAAAAAGAGTGCCGATTCATACGTATTACGTGTGTTGATTTATTCGGTCACGAATTACCTTACTCAGAAATCTACGTTATTTTTTTTAAATATGAGCAACTTGATAATGTAAATCTAAACGTTTAACTTAGAGGATTTGAGTAGGCCGATGGAATTATAATTTTTTTTTTAAATAAATTTTGCCAACACAGTAAAATTAGGATTATGCTGAGACGTATTATATAATACAGTCCGTAAGTCAAGATATACATACCTAGTATAGTCATTAAACCGTTTATATTTACACCTAATATCTAAAGTGCTTACTCGTCGGTTCAATTTCATTGAGTAATTGAATGGCCTTATTTATAGGTGTGTTTTGATATGGGCATGATAGGCTCTTATGATATTATTATTATTTATTCGGGCCAGTTGGTCTCTTTCGATATACACGTGCTGTAAACACTTCCGTATATCAATTTGTGTTTAAGTACCGAACATTTTCTATTCACCTGACTCGCCGCTTGTATGCATCAGAATTCGTATTTCAGTGCATCGTATTTAATTTTGTTGATTTCAAAAATGACAACAAACTGATAAATTACTTTATGGAAATCGCGCACTAAATATTTGAAGCCGTTTTGATATTAAATATTATATTTTCTATACTAATATGCAGTATAAGAGTTCTATTTTTGAAACTGTTAATACATGGTGGAATTATAGATACTTTTTTAAACACTATTCCACTTTTTTTTGTCCGTGACCGGTTTCAGCGTGTGACGGCTATCTTCAGATAAAATAAATATGTATAGAATAAAATGTACGATTGTAGAAAATAATATTAACATTACCGAAATAAAACATGAAAACGGAAAAAAACGACAGAAAATAAAAAGATTTCCGTCGCATCTGAGACTCGAACCCAGGACCTCTGCCTACCCGGGGCAACCGCTTAACCAACTTAACTAATGAGATAATAATAATTATTTATTTTCTGTCGTTTTTTTTCGTTTTCATGTTTCGTTTAGGTTATGTTAATATTGTTTTCCACGTTGATTAAATATTAAAATGAGGTTTTAAAATCTCTATAAAAATAATTAAAGATTACAAATTAAAATGTACCACTCTGAAGCCGTCACAAGCTGAAACCGGTCACGGACAAAAATAAAAAGTGGAATAGTGTTTACAAAGGTGTCTTTTATTTAAGCAGTATAAGAGTATTAAAGTGATACAAAAGTGAATCGAGTTTTTACAAATCACTTATTTTAACCAATCCAACGATATCTTTATGAACGCGGACTAGCAACGGGGAAAATGGACTATTCCAAGGGGATGCAGTGAGAGAAGTGACCGAGTCGGTTTAAGCATAATGGTTCATTGCTTCTTGACATCTATCAGTTTTTACCATGTATTCCTGTAAAAAGAATCCATATATCTTCCTTTTCAAGATCAACCTTCGAAACTTGTATCAGTCTACCCTTTGCAGACAAAACTACCGATCAATCAATCGTTTCCGAAAAATTCAATACTTTATTTCGCAACGAATCTCATCAGCTTCCTATGGTTACATCTGTTAAGACCTGGTTAAAACTTTGGCAATGAATTGAAACATATTTTAAAGCTTTCCAGCATCACATGACTCTACGTCTAATATTAAAATGTGTGTTTTCACTGAGATTTCAATCACAGTGCCCCATTTGATTAAATCTCTTACTCATAGTAACTATGGTCACATCTAGCATATTCAACGTGTTTATTTTCATCAAAGCGTCATCAGATTTGTACGCTTTTTTCTATTTTTTTTTAAATTTATGTGTAATGCCTAATTTTTGACAAGTAAACAAATGCGTGTCCTTCTTATCAATCAGCAATTTAATCAAAATTAACAATTTGTGGCTTTTTAAATTACTCTGTGGTTTCCTTAAAAATGTACAGTCATGCAACTGAATCATGGATTGTTAAAATAGTGCATCATCACTATCTCTCCCTCAATTGACTAACGCTTTTTAATTCATAGTAAGGCCATTAGAGCAAGTTAAAGATTGAGATAAGCAAGACTACATAGCAATTATAGGTGGAAATGGTTTGTATTCTTCAATTTGCAACTTAGTCATAGACAATATAGACATCACTCTTCCATCGTGTGATGGTTTTTAATTATTGAATTTGTCATCGAATTAATTTCTTAAATTAACAAGGTTTGCTTCAAATTCGCTAATAGAAACATTTTATAAACTAGAAATGTTTATAGTCACCTTAGTGTCACAATGACTTATAGCTTTTGAGGAAAGTGAACAAATTGTTTTGTGCAACCGAATATCTATGTATACATATATAAATGAATGTTTGTCTGTCTGTCTGTCTGTCTGTCTGTCTGTCTGTCCTGGATTTTCTCGAAAATTACTCTACCGATTTCGCTGAAAATAGCACAGTTTTTTCTTATTAGTGCCGGAAAAGTTTAGAGAATAGTTTGAATGAAATCCAATATGTAAAACTGTTGCTATAACGTTTTAAAATTAGTATGAAAAACATTGAATCCGCCATGTTTTATTTAGGTTAGCCCATAAATATACCACTCTGGTTACCCACAGATTACATATTCAAAAGAAGAAGGTATGTTTTAGAATATTTTTAAAATTGAAAAAACAACACACCTGCTTAAAAAAAATTATTCAAATAAATTTAGAAAGAAAAAAAAATCTACTTCTAATTAGGTTTCTTTCTCCGCTTGAAAATATCCTTTTGGAAGCTATGGACTCATTGTACGAAAATATTTCAACAAAATCTTTTAAATAAAATATATGTTTAGTAGCCGCCAAAATATGTTTATACCAATGCTACGTAGTTTTGGATGTGGTTGCAAATACTAAATATTATGCAACTTTTGCAAAAGTGAGCCAAAATTGTTCAAACTTTCGCGATATATCGCTGTTTTGGAGAAGCAGTCAGTGTACCATATTACAACAAATATTCCTTTGCCAAAACTATCTAAAAACTTTCCTACGGGTTTAAATCATTAAATAGGAATCGGAACCGTTGCATCAAACTTATTGTGTGTAGTGAATTTACATATGACTAGGTTTTGCCTATTGCAGTCCTAGTGCCTATTGCAGTCAATTGGTTGTGAATAGTTGTGTATGTGTGTTAAAATGTGGATGAAGCAAAGGGGTGTGTGTTAGAAATAATTATTAAAATTTGTATTCGGAAAAATATTTCTATTCAACCTCCTACTCCTACACCAACATCTACCCCTACAACTACACCTACCCCTACCCCTACCAAAACCTCTACCCCAACCGTTACCTCTGTAAGGTTCAGTGCGAGTCTTATCTCGTTTATATATGATGACTCTCTCCGTGGTTGAGTGGTTACGATCCTTGGCAATTCGTAGGTTGCAAGTTCAAATCCCGGCGTTGACAAGTAAATTTTATTTGAGTAAATTGTGTTGTTTCACAATTTATTAATTTAAAACAATATGTAGTATATTTGCAGCATATACTCAGTATCGCCACGGTGAAAGACCACCATTCAAAATCGAAACGTTGCTTGAAATGGCTTTAGCCGTGTTTGGTGACCAGATATGAATATCCAGGTAATACCGTACCTCCATCTTCTCTTCCCCATCTCCTTCACTTCTTCAATACCTTCAGCCTCACAACATACGCCAATTGTGAATGACATAGTCTCACTGGTTCCAGACGGTTGGGAGCAACTGGGGCTGTTTGGTATCACATAAAAAAATATGTTTAAAAAATGATAAGATCATTAATAACTATTGATTAACTGAGAATTTTTATTATGTTTCACAGATACGATTTTTACCTATTAATTGCTTTTGTGTTTAATTCATCATCATAATTAATAATGCTATTATTAAATTTGGTTTACAAAAAAATAAATCCTGTTTTTTTTTGTTTTAATTGGGGAACTTTTCCACGACTTATCAAGTCAATCTAGGGTTAGGTCGTATCACAAAATATCGTATTATATAAAATAAAATTACGTAAACAGTCATTTACATAGCATAATCTGTATAACCGCACTGGCTACATTAAAGTATAAGATCATAGGGATAACGTATAAACGGCTCTAATAAAATTTATTATTACAATAAATTCCATTTCATAATATCTCCAATTACATTCGACAATACATATTTCAGCGGAGTTAAGGGCGAGAGGGATGTCGGAGAGTTATTATTTATAAATTCAAAATAATGATAGTATTATTACGCAATGCGACAGTAATAATAATGATAATATTTATTTGAAACACACATTATTTTAGAGAAATATTTAAGAAGGCTTTGACTGTCCAACTAGGCGCAAATCCCGTTTTAGGACAGTCAAATTTATTAGTTTAGTTCATATTAATATACATATACATGAGAGAATATAAAAGAATCCATAAAGTAAATTAGGAAAAAAAAGAAGTTTTTTTTTGTTGTTTTTAAGGTATTTTGCTTTATTTTTAATTTGTTGTACTGTATTGTAGAGTAATAATAAACATAATGTTTTTAAATAGAAAAATATTTATTAAATATTTTATAAATTTACATAGGCTTAGCATTTATCAAAATACGAGTATGAACAGAAAAATATTACTTTATCTGACCGTCCCATTGTAAGTTTTACAAAATGTTTAAAATACGAATATGATTTTTAAAGTGGAGAAAAGTATTTTTAATCCTTTATCGTTGCGTTTTTGTAAATAAACATAACCAAAGATTTGTAATCCGCCTTACAAAATAAAACATTAAAGTTGCGTAATGTTCATGAAAAAATTAAACTACACACTGTTCTTTTTTTTAATTTATCAAATCGTCAAGTTACAGAAAAACCTTCACAGCATTTTTTAAGGATATTCAACTTTTTAAATGGTTTTGTAAAACATGCGTAGAACGGTCAGAAATGTGTAATATTTCTGATTATATTTTGGTAAATGCTAAGCCATTGCAAATTTAAAAAAAAACGTAATAAGTATTTTTCTCTTTAAAAACACCATGTTTATCGTATTGCACAATAATATTATCATTGTTTTGAATTAATAAATAATAACTCTCCGACGTCCCTCTCCCCGTTAAAGGCGGATCTCACGATTATGCGTCTTAAAACGCATCTTATTCGAGAATACATGACAAATTTATTTATTTACAAAGTCGACAAATTAACGCTGTTGCTAACCAAGCAGCCACTTCGTTTGACATGTGGGATTTTAACGGCTACCGATTTAAAAACAAATAAAAGTATTCCTTAGCGAGAAAATAGTTTGCTAATAAAATTATCGAGAGGAAAGTCAACAAGCCCAACTTCTCTCTCATACCAATATATCAAGATTTTTTACAGAGGTAGATGTTATTTGAAATGTATTTACATTGTAATAATTTATTCTGAAATAACCCACTGTTTTGGTCAGTGGCGGAACTACATGGAACAAGTCCCCGAGAACAAGGGACAGTTTTAAAGATACCTACTTACCTACACTTAACATTAAGAAAAATAAGTTTAATTGAAAGGCATAATTTTTCCACGGCATTTCACAAAGTGTGTTGACATATCGACCCCTTGGAATAACAAGGTTCCATCTGACACAGCAATATCATGCAATAATGTGCTCTATAGAAGGTAACTTTAAGGCTCATTATTGCATAACATTGCGGTGTCGTATGGGTGCCATAATTGATTTAAAGTTAAACTAATGCCTTGTGATGACTGTTACTATATTTAAACAATGAAACATTCATTTGAAAATTTAGTTCATTCCAAACATTTATTTATTCAAAATGGATATAAATAATAAAGTTCATAAGTAGGTACCTACTTTTGTTTTCCATTTTAAAAATATTCTACGCAAACAAACCTTCTTCTTTTAAATATTTAATCTGTGGCTAACCGGAGTGGTATATCTATGGGCTAACCTCAATACAACATGGCGGGTTCAATTTTTTTCATATTAATGTGAAAACGTTATAATAACAGTTTGGATTTCATTCCAACTATTCTCTAAAGCTTCCCGGCACTAATAAGAACAAAGTGTGCTATTTTCAGCAAAACCGATGGAGTAATTTTCGAGAAAATCGACGACAGACAGACAGACAAACATTCATTTTTATATGTATATAGATAAATTGATAATCATAGTGTCTTAAATATTTTACTGTGATACATTTTTAACATGTGTTAATATTTTTATTTATTTATTTCTTTGGCTTGGGTAGGTACCCGTGTATTACATTGCAAAGGTTTTCTAAGGATTGTGATTAGTTGTTTCACATATGAGCCGTTGCATTACTTGCTCTGGAAGTTTCTGCTGATCTTGAAGCAGTCGCAAAAAACCATTTGGAACATATTGAACTTAATTACTGTAATGGGGCTAGCCCCAACCTAGGGCGGCAATGTAATAGTACAGAGGGCTAGAAACCAATGTTAGACATGGCAGAGACAGGTTGGGTCCGACTCACCTTGAGGCCAGACGCGGCGACTGACTCAAGGTTCCACCAGAATAGCTCAGTAGGAAGGAGCATCACAACTCTTCTCTGCAAGGTCGTGAATCGGCACATCCTCATGCCGGCTCAGTGAAAAAAGGTTCTCAACTACCAAAGAAAAGATGTGAGCTTTGTAGACAGGGTTTATTTTACAGGAAGGCAGTCACAAGTAGTAAATATAGGGGTTACAATAACGATGGGCAGTACATAACCTATCTGAGGTTCAAATATCTCTCTCTCTCTCTGGTGAGTCTCAAAACGGATGAGTTACTTTAAAGATAGTGATTTACATCACATATAAAGAGGAAATAGTTACAGCTTACATAGGTTTATCGGTGTCTGTCAGCATGCGCCTCCATCGCAAAGAGTGACGCAAAAGAACACACGTATGAATAGCCACACTTTTTAAAAGTGATGTTAATTCATTAAAAGTACGAAAAAAACCAACACGAAAACCTGATCTAACCATATATAAATTATTTTCATAATTTTGTTTCATTATTAAATAAAAATATTTTTTACGTACTTGAACGACTTTATATCACTTTTAAAAAGTGTCCTGGTTAATAAGTGTGGTGAATTATCATTGAACCATTATTTTTATTTATTTTGAAGGTGTTATAAATAAAAATAGGGTAGGTATATCCGAGACTCTATTCCGATTGCAATAGGGTTCGGGATGAAACTTTGCAATCATCATAAGGATTGCAGCCAATAATATGGGATTTATAAAAATGGAGGATAATATTAAAAAATCTTGAACTTGAAGTATGATATCGGTGTAAATGGCGTAAATTGAATTGGTCTCATAAGCTAAGTTGGTTAAGCGGTTACCCCGTTCGAGTCCCAGATGCGACTGAAATCTTTTAATTTCTGTTGTTTTTTCGGTTTCGTGGTTCATTTGGGATGTGTTAATATTATCTTCTTCAACGATTAAATATTACAATGAGGTTTACAAACTTCAATAAGTTATAAAATATAAATTGAAATAAATAGCACATCATGTATTTTTGTTTTATTTCTTTACATAAGTTGTTTTTTTAATGTAATTTTTTTTACTTTCCGATCCTAACATTGGAAGACCTTACGCCACTGGCGGTAGTTCGTCTAATTTCGTATCTGGCGAAGACTGGCGCCTGCGCGGGCGGGTGTGACAGGTAAATGTCAATAGAAACGTCGAATGTTGACATTTTGAGTCTATTATTATTACGTATCGTCATAAACGGGACCAACGCCAGGATATCGTGAACACAGCCAGCTTAATTAGTAAATTACCAGACAAAAAAAAACTGTTACGATTTTTTGCTAACTTATAATTATCATAGAGATATATATATTTTCGCAGTAATATGTATTTTTAAAATATGCTAAAGGATAGCATTCAAATCTTTTTTTTAAATCCGCTTGCGTAAATGACTGATTAAGGTGACGACATGCTGCATTCGCGAACGATTTTCGAACATACAGAAGCTTTTAAAACATTCGAAGTAAAACTTTTAACTAATTAGCCAGCACGCCGTTTCTCCACAGGAGTAGTCAGAGAGGATAGAGCGCCATACACTCCTTGCTTTAGTCACATTCATATCTCGTCTCATATATACTCTTATATTATTCTGACTCTTGACCCGACTCAAGTATTTGATTTACTTGATCGTCCCACGTCTTCCTTGGGCATCTCCGACTTCTCCTTCCATTATATTCAGCGTCGTGTATTCTCCTCACACTCCTTTCTTAGTTCATCAACCGAAGTACCTATCATATGTACACAATGAGAACTGTCAGTTGCATACTCGGTCTATAGCTACCATCAACCTCCTTTACTAAATCTTTTAATCCGCAGTGGAAAATCGTTTGACAAAATCGAAGGAACCTCCAACTTTTCTGCAGCTAGGAATATATAACTGGAGTGAAAAATATTATGGGATAAAAACTATAAATTCGTATGGATCAACAAACGATGATTCTGAATATAAACATTTTATTATACGTATATAATTATACGTGGAATCTATAAATAGTTATTTTAAAGTTAATAAAAAAACTGTCTCACCAAAACATGCTTTTTTATTGCTCCTAAAATTTATAATTTACTATCTACAGAATGTCCAAAGTGTCCAAACATATCGTCTTTAAGCACATACAAAAATGTCCAAAAAAACTGGATTAAAACCAAAGATATCAACCTTTTCCTGCTATATCTGTATATTTTCACTATTATCTTTTCTTTTTTTTTCCTTTTCTTTTTCTTATTTAACTTATAATTTTTATTTAACTTACCTTCAACATCTATGTATTAATACAAATATACTGCCACTAACTGATACCATGTATACCCACGCTAGGCCTTGCCTATGTGAGATTTTTTGCTTTATAAACATTACACGTAGGTTTATGTATATGTGTTCAGATAAAAATATATAAAAAAATTTAACCTTTGTACCTTGTTTGTGTGAATGTATGTATCAAATATTAATTGGTAAATAAAAAAGAAAATTATTTTTTCGTTGGTACCATTGAAATGACGTCACGCAGTTTTTTTTTTCCAGCACCTAAATTATTTTTTGTGGAAATTTATTCCGCATGACCGTATGACGTCACGCGGTCACTTCTACTTACCGCTCGGATTCCGGCCGTTTTTGTTGTTTGTTTTTTTAATTATGAAAACGATTTTTTTTTAAATCTAAAATTACTGGTATTTAAATTAAAAGATCAAAATTTATAAAAAAATGAGTTCCTGGTTAGAATAGTAGCAAATTCATTGCACTTATAAAAAGCTCCGTTTGGAGTATACTATAATATCGCCGTGCCTACGCGTAAATTACTTACCTACGTTAATTACATTTCTCCTTTATGATGATGGTAGTAGAATTTTTCCATATCGTCAGGTTATTCGTAACCTGGTAATGTCTGTCTATCTTTTTAGAAAGAAAAAAAAAACAAGCAAAGAAATTTTGAATAGGAACATATCGATGTCGGAACATCCTGCTTATGTATCTGTTAATTGAATTCTGAATCGGCCCCGTGTAATGTTATTTTACCAAACTAGTATTCAAGCGGGTCATTCCTCTTCAATAAGACAATATTATTTACACTGTACAGCAAGCAGATATACAATGTAAGTTGTATAACCTATGTCTATGTGTAAAGGCTAGGCTGTGTATAGTTTTTTTTATGGAATATTTGAATATGGCAACTTTATTGTCTCTGCTCTATGACCAATGTGTAGTTTTTCATTGAATATTTTAAAATGGCTACTTCATTATCATATTTTCTCTATGACCAGTGTTCAGTTTTTCATTGGACTGCACACCATTGCCTATATCACCCTAGGCCTTCTGTATCTTTTGCTTTAGCTAACACAAGTTAAATCGGTCATAAACAGTACATTTTGATAGTTTGGTAGTCCGTATCGCGCCAGCAAGCTAAAGTTTACGTTTGCGTTGAGCGACAAATCCGCAACGCAAACACGAGAGACGACGATGCGCTTATGAAAACTGTCAAAATGTGCTGTTCATGCAAGCAAGTACAAAGTTTCTTAAAATATTAATGTATACCTCCCAATATAATGTATAGATTGTATAGCCTAATTAAAGGGTGATAACGCGGCATAGTATGCATGTGCTTTCGCAAACATAGTTATCTAGGATATTGTGTACATATAAACACAAATTTACGATGTCTTACTCGCCTACAAATTATCTCAAAGTATTATGTATAGCCTAGTTCACCGGGTGACTAGACCTCCAAAGATGCATGGGCTTTCACATTCATTATTACTTAGGATATTGTGTTCACATTTACACATAACTGTGCTGCCTTACAGAGTATCTTAAATTATCAATGTGTACCGCAAACAATGGAAGCCATGGAATGGTGAAACCGCAAGCAAACTCACAAACACCGGCACCAGCTCACTTGGCGGCATCTTGCGGTCAGGGTATTAATGACATAACAACGGAGGTGGACACACATGAGGTTGGGCTCGAAACGTCTCTAGTTTCATGCTCCCAACGGATCTCGTAACATTTAACCTTTTGAGAATCTCGAGGAATGCTAGACATACTCGTATTATTAAATGTCTTAATTATTAAAAAAGATTGTATTTTCTGCAGCGCCGTTTAGTGACTAAAATCACCTCAAGGGCTCTTTAAATCTTGTTAAAGTGTGTAGCCCCTTTTAAATAGACATGTTTTCAAATTTTTCTTAAAGGTTTAGATATTTGCTTTCTGACCTCAAACGACCCAGTACACTAATAATAATAATATTTTTATTGTAATTAAATTTACCTATAACTAAAAGACTATATAATATAATAATGTAAGTGTACAGTGGTTTATAAAGTAAAATAGAAAATAATATAATAACAGTTGAAGTTTCACATAACCCGCCTCACTAGGCTAGCCTGTGTTGAGGCAGTAATTTTTCAAATTATTTTATAATTTTAAAATACCTATGAATATACACTTATATTAAGATACGCTTTGTAAATCGTTGAATCAATAATTTCGAATTTGGGTGAGTGCACCGGTAAATGCCCTATCATTACTCTTAATCCAATTTTTTACATTGTGTTTGAATATTTTTTGTGAATCAGATTTTTTTATGCTAACCGGAAGAATGTTGTAAATTCTTAGCGCAAGATACCTACAATTCGTTTGCCCAAAAGTAGTATGAATTACAGGAATTTGGAGTAAATCTTTGTTGGCATTTCTAGTAATACGAGTGTTTACTCTTTTTCATAGTATTTACTATTGTTTGAATAACAAGTTCATTAAAAGCTCTGTCCCCAAATTTAGCAACATTCGTACGAGAGGGTTCAACCAGTTCGACGCATCAGACTTGGCCGACCTGAGCGTGAGTTGTCTCTGAGTAAGATTGTCCCTCACGCAGAGATCAGTCAAGTATGATGGTGTCAGCCCTTTCGTATACCATAAGATAAAATTTATACTGAACTCTTTCTATGAATCGAAGCCAGTATAAGCGATCACGTTGAAGAGGAGTGATGTGACAGTATTTGGTGGCACCGCTTACTAGACAAGCTGCTGTGTTGAACACTCCTTGCAGTCTGTTCAAATGTACATTTGATAGACTAGAATACAAACTAGATTAATTAATATATAAAGAGTTAAAAAGTTGGTAAATAGTATATTCTGTGTGATAAATATTAAGAAGAAAAGTAATGGTAGATACTAGTATCATCAGTATCGCCCTGATGAAAGACAACCATTCAGATTTGAAACGTTCTTTTTTTTTTTTTAGAAAGACAAATATTCCCCGGTTACGAATAACCTGACAATATTTGAAAGACTCCTACTACCATCACAGTAAGCGGAATATGTTGCTTGTGTCGTAATGGAGGACTTAGCCAGCCGAGGAATTGAACTCACGACGCCTGGGTGAGACCCAAACGCGATGCTAACTCTGCCACTGAACGTTACTACTGCAATTTGATATTTGATAGACTAGAATACAAACTAAAAAAGCAGTAGTAACGTTTCAAATCTGAATGGTTGTCTTTCATCAGGGCGATTCTGATGATACGAGTATCTACCATTGATCTTATTAATATTTATTACACAGAATATACTATTTACCAACTTTTTAAGTGTTTATATATTAATTAAACTGCGTGGCAGTATAATTGTGGTCTTATATTATATAAGTTTAAATCTCAAAATATAGTAATATAATGATAGTCTTACATCAGTTTTTATTCCAAAATATCAGAAACAATGAAAATAGCTTTTAAAAAATGGAAGGAATGCATTTTTGCGTAACTTTTTTTAATGCTAAGTAAATATCATTTTTGTCGACGGTGACACCATTTTAGGAAAGAATGCTAAGAATTTCGCTATCGCAATGTAAGTACAGGAGGTATTTACAATGCAATTTATAAGTCATTTCGATAATATTATGTTGTAGATTGGAATGCCAGATTACCTCTATGTACCAACTTAAATACAGTGCATGTGCCTATCATGTCCTCGTATGTAGGTATCATCCCAGAAACAAAGACTCGTTCAAACTCCGAACTTCATAAATGGTTATGAATAATCTTCTGTTTGGAATCGGCAGAGGAAGGATGAAAGTAAACTGATTGCTGTAGAAATGAGATCTCTGAGACGAATGTGTGGTAAAACCATGTATGATCGTGTGAAAAATATTGAGATTCGTAAAGAATGTAAGGCTGATGTAAGATGGTTCTGGCATGTAGAGCGAATGAACGAAGAAAGGAGTGTAAGAAGAATGTATGACGCGAATGTGAATGGAAGAAGAAGCCGGGGACGCCCGAGGAAGACATGGCACGATCAAGTGAATCAAATACTTGAGTCGGGCCATGTCAAAAGTCGGAATAACAGAAGAGAATGTGTGAGGCGTTTTATGAATGTGAATGAAGCAAGAAGTGTATGGCAAGATCGAGTTGTTTGGCGGTCCGTCCTCTCTGCCTGCCCCTGCGGGGAAACGGCGTGATGTTAGTTAACTCTGTCTAAAGCAGCAAAAACTCTCTAACCGAAAAATCTGCCATCATTAAATTTGCACAGCAAGAACACTTCTTCAACAAACACCATTTCCGTCATGTGCTTTGGAGATTTAAAACATGTATCTATTTTTTTTTTATTCTTTGTCCCATACCTTCAATAGTTGTTAAATAAGAAAAAATGTCAAAAATAATGTTAAAAATACCTACTGAGATCGTAAAATATTTCACTTTTATAATTTTTGTTCATTATTCAGCGTTTTTTAGCTACATGTAATCTTCTTCTTCTATTTATTATTATTAGAAGAATGTTCCGGGCGGGCGGTGTGTGTTTGTTTTGTATACAAATCTTCGGTTTTATTCCGAGCTTGATGAAATTTTGCACACTTGACCTTCAAAACAAGAGAAAGGTCCCTGTCTACATGAGATCTTGGAACACCACCCCCCTATCCCTCTTCTCGACCCTTTGATGAAATTTTTCACTGTTGACGTTCAAAATAAAAAGAAAATTACTGGGTAGGAGTAGGGGTAACACAAACATTCATAATCCCGGGCAACGCCGGGTACTTCAGCTAGCAAAATACGAAATCGGTTTTCAAAATAATTTTATCTATAAGTATCTAGGTTCATAAAAATGACAGAATTCAGGAAGTTTACTAATAATATTTAGAAATAGTTCCGTTTTAAAAGAAGCTTTTCTCTCCAAGTACACAACCTGGCTGTTGAACTAAACAAGGTTAATGCCCTTATGATACAACATCATTTCCAAAGCACACTCAATTTTGGTTGGTTCAAAATAATTTTGTCTCTAATTTTATATTTTCAAGAGGAGAAACATGACAAGTTAATAAAGCTCACTGCGCAGTTTCAGTCAGATGCGTAATGCTGATGGAGACTGAAATCAGAATCATCTTCAGTCTATTTCAGAAGCATTTTATTTTTTTCCTCTCTAAAAGTAAAACGTCCGTTCCGTATTAAGGTCTATTCACATCTACAGACACAGCAGACGCGAATACGGCTGTCAATTGAACTCTCAACTGAACGTTTTGGTATATCTGTTTCTAATAATGCCAAGTGACGAAAACTGCGGTGGTATTTATATGAGTTCGTACTAATAAGTTATTTCGACAGATTTTTGTTTAAGAAACTTGAGAAAAAAATTATGTTTTAATTTTATTTATATGTTTACGAATTAATATTTTATAGCAATTTAAAATGTACCTTTTTAATATGCGGCCAAAACGTCGTGTTTGTTTTTGATCGTGAATATGCCATCGTTAACGTCATGCAGACCAACGTCGGTGACAGCCGTCTTACCAGCCAGTGGCGTTATGTACATCTTAATGATGTTGTAGCTAGTTCGAACCGTTTCAAAATGTGCGGTTCTAGGTCGTTTTTAAAATCAATAATTATGAGTGCAAGTATTAAAATTACTCATTTTTGGTGCTATTATTAGAATCAAAAATATTAACTTTCAATCTTCCACACGTCTAGTGGCCAGTTACTGATCACCTGCAAAGTCAAAATATTCTAGCTGATAATCTCGGACGGTGTTGACCGATGCTGGCCCGTGCACGTGCGGATACCTTACGCTGTAATATGAATGTTTTCATAGATAATGTATACAACTAATGTTGTCGTGTCTATACTGTACTGTTCTGTACTGTACGGTGCTGATAGATGCGAATGAAATACTCGCGTTTTTTGCTGTGCCTGTACTGTATTGTTCTGCTCTGCGCGGTGCTGGTAGATGTGAATAGGCCTTTATATGTTCACATTGATACAGTTTGCATCACCAGCTGATTCTGGGCAAAAAGTTGATTCATATATTTGCCTCTGGCGCCAGGAAGGAGTGATTAATAGAAAAGAGGCTCGCAATCTTTAATAATAGTATCGCCATGTTTACAAAAACACGCGAAGATCCTTTGGTGATGATAATTAATCAAATAAGAAGTGGTTTTGCTAACACAAACTCACGTTGCACATGTGGTACTTTGAATGGTTAATCTCTTTCGCGGCAGGCGTCTCGTTTTTCTGCATACATTTGATTTATGTTTAATATAAAACCTGAATTTTTTTGATTGTTTCTATCTGAAAAAATAGTGAAGCGTGTCGGACAGACGATATGCCATATTGAATCATTGTTTACTCATAGCTCATGATTGAAAAAACATTCCAAGCAAAAATAGCTGGAAGTGTCAGCCAGAAAAGCTTTGTAATTGTCGGGCCGCCTAAGCTCACAGTTCAAGAGTATTTGCTTAGGCAAACGTACAGATTTTTATATGATTTTTTTTTATAAAAAACTTTTATAACTTTCTTCCACTTGTTTATTTTTGACCGGACCGGTTTCACCATATCGCGAACATCTTCATACTGGTACTTATATATTATTTTAATATTTTATATAACATTGTACATTTATGACTTGAAAGTTATTTTATTGCTGACGGAACGGCTTTACAATGATATTACTCGGGTTGGTTTATTACAAATTCATATTAAAATGGAATACCACCATGAAATGACAGTTTCAAAATTAGAAATAATACAGATTTTCAGAATAATTTTTCATTTGTCCTTTAAGAAAATTGGGTAAGTAATCCTTTACTGATGAAAACCAACATGGAAGAGATAAAGCACACAGTCCGTTGAATAAGAATATCTCGACATCCTCAGTAGCGTAGTGGTCTAATCATTTTACTTTAATCATTTAGAATTTTTGGTATCTATTCACATGATTTTTTTTCATTTCCCTTTGCGCTGCCAGTATGAAAGTTGAACAAAAAAATGCACTCTGAAAAAAGCCCAAACTAACGCTAATTTAATTAGCAACTTTAATGTATCAAGCCTTTAACCCGTGAATTGTTTGTATACTAACGGTTATACAAGTGTTGTAAATCTGAAAGCTAAGCCTTTAGCAGAAATATTTCGTTATTGATTCACTTCCATGAACAGCATTTAAATTAGTGTAACTTTTCTGCAGATAATTGAATTATTTCTGTATCACCTCCTACTTCTGAAGCAATTTTCGCATAAATTATAATTTGCATTAATTTCAAGTAAATTGGCCATTGCAAAACCGGAGTGGAGAAGAATTAAAGGTCAAACCTGTTTATTTAACGAGATTCACTGAATATTGTACATATTTGAACTCCGTATTAACATAAAATCATTAATCATAATGCATACGCAACCTTGAAATAATTATACATAAATACAAATTAAAGTGTAATTATTTAGGAGATCATAATGCTATGATGTGTCCAATTACTAACTTTTTGAAGAACGTAAAAGTTGAATAATCGTTAGCACAACCTTGAAATAGTTTTTATTTTTTAAAAAAATTCCAAATGACACACGTTTAACACTACTGATATAGTTTGTAAGATGTCTGTCATTCAGTAGGTTTCCAAGGATTTCTGGAAAACCTTCTTTCAATTTAAGTTTTCCTTACATTTCTTGTTACACTTCTTGTCATAAATCTGATGTTACACTTCTTGTCTTTTTTACTTGGATGTTAGTAATGGAATATTTTTACAAAATAGAAATACATTTTAAAATAAAAGCACCTTTTGGCAGGTCTCAATAGGCGATCTGGATCTTCAGTGTTTCAGTTGTTAGTTTTTTACCGCCGAAACGACTTTTTTTATAGCCATTTCTATGCTCGTTAAGTCTGCCGAAAAGGTTTCAGAGTGTTTTTTTTTAATGTAACACTTTTTTTTGATTTTTGTAGGTCACCACTATCAATAAAACCATTTAGTAGGTAACTTTTGAAAATATTGTGCAAAAAAAGGAATTCCAACGGAGCATTGGCAACGGCATCTTGATACTAACGAAATTAAACTAACGATAAAATTGTTAATTTTAATATAGATAATCGATTACGTCATAGAAAAAGTTGAAATTCCGGTTATCGTTTCTCAGCCATTAGAACAATTGATAAATAAACTGCAAACATATATTCTTGTGTCTAGTAAGTATGTACATTTCTAATAAACCCGTACGTTGTTTTTCCCAGTCCGAGGTTAATGCTGTCATCACAAGTAAATTATTAAATTGAATCATTTATATCCAAAACATAGGTCCAGCCTTATGGAAGGAAAATTGGAGCAAGGAAATACTTCCGCCATCTCTTCCTAGGGTATCTCTAACTCGTTATTTCATCCACTTGCTAGTGATAATTTATTCTCTTGGTCATCTTTTATCACTCCATCCGCTCTACAATGTATTCATGCGTCCCTTTCTCACGTTTTACATTATTCTCGGATCTCCTCATCCGTGCAAGATAGTTGTGAATGATGAATACTTGGAGTAGGTCGATGAGTTTATGTATTTGGGAAGTATGTTTACGAGAGATGGAGAGGCTGATAGAGATATTGAAAGAAATTTTAATGCAGTAAACTCTATTAACAGAGGACTGAAAGCGTTGTTCAAAGAAGCGAAGCTAGCAGTACATAATGGAGTGCTGATACCAACCATGGCAGTGAGGATTGGAACTAGCAGAGGAAGGATGAAAATAAACTGAATGCTGTGTAAATGAGATCCCTGAAACGTATGGGTAGTAAACTATGTTGAGATTCGCAAAGAATGCATGGCTTATGTAAGTATAATGAATAAAATTAAGAAAGGGACGCTTAGTTTGTTTGGACATGTAGAGCGGATGAACTGAGAAAGTGGTCTAAGGAGGAAATATGACGAGAATGGAATATAATGTGAATGGAATAAGTCGGGGACGCCCGAGGAAGACATGGCGCGATCAAGTGTGTGCCAAGACCTAGTTATTTCGCAGACTGTCCTCTCTGTAAAACCGCTGTTTACCCTAAGACGCAGTTGCCTGTATGAGATTCGTATTCACTGTATTCATAATTAAATCATTCTGCATAATGCATACTTCAATCATCCTATGTACAAGAGACTGCAATTACTCCATCATGTAAAAAATACGCTCTAAAATAAACGAATTTCCTTCATTCACACTTCTATCCACTGATGTCAGAATTAATAGACTTGCCTTAAATACGTGACATCCATTTTTGCACCATCCTAGTTCACTGCCGTCGAATTTTGTTTCGCGTGATTTAGACTGCGGTAAGCATATTAAAAAAATATTTATAAAAAGGGTAAAACTAAATACTCTGACAAAATATTCGGTTTTTATAAACAAGCCGAGCCTTTTTACTTATTCGCTGTTTTCCTTAAATTGGCGACACACCTAACTCATATTTCGCCCCTATTGTTTTGGTTTCTTCCCCTTGCGTGGCATCTCTGTGTATTTTGCTCTGTGCTTCAGTTTCTTTCTCAGCTTTCTGGACTCTTGTGCATCGTATACAATGTATACACCAGTAGCTAAATCATAATAACACACTGATAAATAATCAAATAATATTGTAAATTAAAATTTGAACGCCTATAATGTGTTTTTATTTAATACCTTGCGTCACCGTACACATTGCACCTGATAGTTGACGCCGTCTAACAACATCATGATATACTGAAAGTGACTTAGGACAATCGATTGAACAGTCGGTACAAATGTTCTAGGTCACCTGACAAGCCTTCATTGTACTATCACGATTTACTTCGTCTACCGGTGCACCGCGGCCCATATGTTCTGTTCTGTTTGCATAGATCTATGTCTACACGATAATAATGACGATTAATTGTCGTAATTGTGACATAAGAGACAGTTTGATTTTTAAAAATCTTGGAAATAAGCTTTCACAAGGGCTTAAAAATTATATGAGTTCGCTTTGGCTTCGGATGTTCTGACTATGCATTGAAATTAAATAAATAAAAACCTTACTGTCCATAATTTATGTTTCATTAGTTTCGTATTGTACTTATCACAGAAGCATGGTAAAAATAATTAAACCTTAAAAATAAGTTTTTTTTTATATAAATTTAATGTAAATCATATTTAATAATGCAATTATTAAAACCGCCTTTGAAAATGGCCTTGAACGCCGAAACAGCTGTCTCAATAATAAAAAACTAAAATACTTGGAGAACTTAATATTAATATTGTAAAATTTTATTTACATTAAATTTGTAAAATTTGTAAACAAAAACAATTATTTTATTAAATTAAAGAATTTAAAATTATTTTTTATTCACCACTTTATTAATATACACATATCCACATGTTTCGAAAGCAATGCTTTCTTCATCAGGAATATATAGAATGCAATTAAATTAGTATTCTATATATTCCTGATGAAAAAAAGCATCGCTTTTGAAACATGTACATATGTGTATATTAAAGCGGTGAATACAAAATAATTTTAAATTCGTTTATTAATAATGACGCCACAAAGTGAATAAAAACCTTTTGAAAATTTTGTAAAAAATTAATTAATTAATTTAAAATAAGTATTTCGGTTTTGGCGTTTGAACTTTTTTTAAATGTATTTCAGATAATACATTTGAATAAAGTTTAGGATTTTTCGAGGGAATTGTTGAAGTATTTAGCTGTCGCAAAAACGAAAATATAGATGTCACTGTCCATCAGTCATTTTCTAGGTGGGAGATTATCCCGCCCTCAGGGTCATCGGGCAAATAGAATATTGCCATAGAATAAGAAGGAACTTAGCTTCCTGGCTCTCCTGTAGATTATACATCATTACCGTGTAACACGTTATTTGATAAATAACCAAGTGTTTGTTGTAAATGAGTTCTCATTATCAAGAGATAAAATATTCAACAGTTAGTAAAAAAAACGTTGATTTCCCTGAGTTTCGTCGTCGGCTCATAAAGCTGAATGATACGTAACTCAATCTTGTCAATAATACTCAAAAATATTATCTTTTTTTGGTACTTAATTTTAAACGCATTTTTCCTCATAGCACCAACCAGTACATGCATAATCTCTTTAAACTTAATTATTAAACTTACCATACTATGTCAATACTAGCTTTTTTCCCTACTGTTTTTGTATAATGGTATTTAATGTGAAGTAAACTTGTCAATTCTACTGTCCCAAAACGGGACGTGTTCCTACTTGGGCAGTCACAGCTTTCTTAATAATTTTTTTTTTTAAATAATGTACGTTTCAAATAAATAAATATTATTATTATTATTATTATTATTTACCTTAAGCGTATTTTAATGACATTACGTATTTCTCCTATAAAGTCATTTTCTATCTTTCAAAAAATGAATAATCGTATTTTTTATTTAATTTTTAAAGTTCTTCCGTCGTAGAATTCAAATGTGATTTGTCACAAATGAAAATACTGCGACCACCCCGATGAACCGGTAATGAATACAAATATATTATTATGTTGTAATTCATCACATTACTCTTCCGCTACAATTAAATAATCTACGAACCGCACTGAATACTGGGGTTTATCTATAAACAGTCCCAGGCAAAACTACTAACACACACGTGCAATCACAATCAGGGACAAATATAAAACCGTCTAATCGCTGAATCCATACAGCAGGAGTACGTAATGCGCTATGAAAATTCCTCTATGCAGTAAAACAAGGCTCAACAGTACAGTACACACACCTCACAGACACGAATTATCGTCTTTTACAACATGTTTGAGGATTTTATAATCCTATTCCCATATTGATTATTATTTTATAACCTAAATTCCCTGACCAATTCAATCAATGTATCGTTATCCATCATCTCGGTTTTAGCAATATCTGCGTCTAATGACGCCAACTGACGAAGATGGCGGTGCTAACGGGTTCATGCTAACTACGCAGGCGCAGACGTCACAAGCGGCCGCCAGCACATCAAAATATTCTAGCCGACAACCTCGGCCGATGCTGGCCCGTGCATGTGCGGATACGTTATCTTGTCGTGTCTGTACTGTACTGTTCTGCACTGCGCGGTGCCGGTAGGCGTGAATAGATTGCTACACATATTCTTAAATATTTAATCGTAAGTTTTGTTGTGAAAATTTACCATGATTTTCTCCACCTGAATATAAAAATTAAAATTAACGTTCATTTCTCATCTCTCATCAAAACTGAAGAATTTTATGTTGTTCGTTACTTTACAGCGAGTTTTTATTGCTTGAACTCTCCTTTTTTCAGATCGTAAATAAATATCTAGATAGTCTTTAAAAATGTACATGTTTTGAAACATATCATCGTTAGATGATTTATCCACATGTTAAGTCGATACTGTTTACTAAAGCAAACGAAATGTTCAAATGATGAGCTCTGGCGTCTAAAAATGGCACAACGTTTTCTATCTAGAATGTATAGGTCCATGCAACAGTTTTCAACTCAATACGTTATCTCCATGATTATGCATAAAAATAAGCGGAGACATCATAGGTACATATTCAATATTATGGGTTTAGTGTCCATCCTTGACATGAGTGCTGCATTCGATACGGTGGATCACAGTATCCTACTAAATGTGCTCGATACCGAATTTGGCGTTCGGGGTGATGTGCTAAAATGGATGACATCTTACCTGTCTGGACGAATAAGCTCAGTAATTTTCAATAAATGTACTTCACCTGAATCTCCAATTGAATTTGGAGTTCCCCAAGGTTCCGTCCTGGGTCCCATTCTCTTTATTTTGTATACAAATCGTCTTGAACGCCTCATTCACTCGTCTGGCTTTGAATCACAGGGCTATGCGGATGATCGTATAATTTTCAAGTTTTGTTCTCCGGATGAAAAACACATCTTAAAAAATGAGGTTGTTGACTTTATCGACACAGTATCAAGTTGGATGTCTGTTAATAAACTTAAACTTAACCCTACCAAAACAGAGTTCATTTGGATATCTTCTCCCGGAAGGCAGGACCTTCTTGATTTCAGTCCGATTCAAATTCAGGGCACTGATATCATTCCTTCTAAAGAAATTAAATTTCTTGGTTTCACTATCGACAGTTGTCTATCTCTTGAGTCGCAAATCTCAAAGGCGGTAAGTTCTGGCTTTTTCCATCTTAGACAGATAAAATCAATCAGTAGATGCCTTCCCACTGATGCAGCTAAAACACTAATAAATTCTTTTGTTGTCTCACGTATGGACTACTGTAATAGTGCATATGCTGGTCTCCCCCAGAAACAACTCAATAGGATCCAGTCTGTCTTCAATGCTGCGGCGAGAATTATATATAGTGAGCCTAAATATTGTCACATAACTCCACTTCTAAGGGATCGCCTTCATTGGCTTCGATGCCCTGAAAGAATAGAATTCAAGATTTGCTTAACAACCTTCAAAGCACTCCACGGAAAGGCACCAGCCTATATATCTGAACTCTGTGTCCGACAAAACCCAGGTGATAGACAGCTTTCTTTGAGGTCAGCAGATTTGAATGCTGCTAACCGATTAGTTGAACCCTCTCGGTCAAATAAACCCGTGTACTATGATCGCGCTTTTTGTATATCGGGCCCGGTCATCTGGAATAAGCTTCCCCCAAATATTGCTAACATTCAGAATTTAGCAGAGTTCAAACGGGTATTGAAAACAAAATTATTCAAAAAATCCTATCCGACATAAAACATAAATTCATGTACGTAGAAACATAATTTCAGGACATTTTTTCTTTTTTCTTTTTCCTTTTCTTTTTCTTTTTCTTTTTCTTTTTCTTTTCTTTTTCTTTTTCTTTTTCTTTTTCTTTTTCTTTTTCTTTTTCTTTTTCTTTTTCTTTTTCTTTTCTTTTTCTTTTTCTTTTTCTTTTTCTTTTTCTTTTTCTTTTTCTTTTTCTTTTTCTTTTTCTTTTTCTTTTTCTTTTTCTTTTTCTTTTTTTCTGTTTTTTTCTTTTTCTTTCAATCCTCCATAGCTTATTTAGTTGCGGTTTTCTCTCCTTGTTATTTAATTCCATTAGTATTCAGTGAAAAACCATGTATATAATGTCATATAATTTTCTCTTGTTATTTGTACCTACTACATATTTGATTATTTACACCCTTAGTTTCTAAATTGTTATTTTATAATACCTGCTCATGAATATTGTATGTCATAGTATTAATTTGCATATTGTATATATATTATAATAACAGATATACTATGTAGTATATCTGTTATTTTACAATTAGGTTAGGTTAGTTAGTGTAAAGCGCACTTGAGGTGAACCTTCACAAAACTGCGCTATAGAAATTAACTCTTATTATTATTATTATTATTCTACTGTTCAATGCGAAAAAGGAGTTTTAAAACAAAAAAATCTCGTGATAAACCAAGTTCGATATATCAGGTATAAAATATCACAATTTTCAGTAAAACTGTGATTTAAAAAAAAACTATGTATTCGACTTATATCGAACGACCGATTGTCGTATGTATTACAGTATAACTTTTATTCCACGGACAAAACGCGTAGAATTTATTTTAATGACTTAATTAATTTTAAATCCTCCTCTGATTGGGTTGCTAGATTTATTTTTTTTATGTTCAGCAAATTGGCTCCATTGATGTGAACATGCGATCCATCACATCATTAAGTCATCAGAAACATTCTTTCATTTGATAATAACATTTCATAATTAACTAAACATGTGACGCCCACTACAATAATCGTTAATGGCTTCGTGTTACTAACGTTACACAACGTTAATTTAATTAACTAGCATTCCTTTGTATCAATTCGTATAACGATGGTGAAAAGGATTAGACATAATTAAAAACTACGCGTTTCAGAACCGCTGTTTATTTGATTAGCGAAATGACATTCATGGGTTTTCGCTCCTCTCGGAAAATCCCGGGGAAATAAAGATTTAACTACTATTTTATAATCAAGTCGTCATTCATAACAGCAATAATTATAAAGGTCAACGGAATAAAACCCTGCCGCTTACATAATAATTATTGTAAATTTAAATGGTTGATGGTAATAATAATCAGCTAGATAAATGTTTATCCAGTGCCATCTATCCACGTCTCGACTCACTAAAGTTTTGCGTCTGAATCTTTCAGGGTTTCTTCCTGGTTTTTCCGATAGATGCTGCTATTCGTGACAATGAAAAGTTTCGTGGGTAATATCTATTTGTGATCGTATTTATTATAAAATCAGTAACTGGACACAGAAATACTTGAGTAATTAAATACGTTAATCCGTTATATAAACTTATTGGTTAAAATAAATTTATTCGATGAACAATTGCTCACTTTCAGCGTTAAAAGATACAAATTGGAAAGGAGTATGTAGAAAAGAGAGACAAAAATTGTTTTGTTGCGGTTATCCAGATCTGCTGGTCACCAAACTACTATATACTCATATATTACCTCAATGGAATCGTTATTTTTGAAACTGCTTTCTTGGTCACCGTAATGAGTAATAAAAAAAAATTATACCTTTTTTTCCGGATCGGTTTCAAAATAATATAATAGAAAATGTATATATATATTTATAAGACTAAGAAATATTCTTAGACTAGAAAACCTAAAAAGAGTGTACTATGCAATTGTTCAGTCTATTTTACAATATGGAATTATTGGCTGGGGGAACATATGATAATATTTTAAGTCCACTTAAAATAATTCAAAGATTGATAATAAAGGTAATTTAAAAAAAAACCATCATCATTTTCCACTGAAAAGCTTTTTACAATATTCAATTTACCTACAGTAGATAAAATTTATAAAAAATATGCAATTATTCAAATCTTTAAAGAAAAACGTTAAATAAATTACAATTTAATATATCCGCAAGGTATCAACAAAACATTAAAATCCCGCCATTCAATACTAAGCATACGCAAAACACATACCTATATCTAGGAATAACTTTTTTAACAATCTGCCATCTGATCTTAAAATTATAGAAAATATCCATGAATTTCAACATAGATTAAAAAATTACCTCAAACTACTCTAACAATCTAAAAAAAAAAATATTTTTATTATTAGATTTTTTTTTGTCTTTTATTATTATCTTCTCTTCTTTTCTTCTACTTTCTTTTCATTTTCTTTAATACTATTCTTTAATACTACTGGTGATAAATTACAAAATTTACACGACAAATTCATATTTTCCTGCTATTGTACAACAATATTTTAAGTTATGATTTGATTAATTAAGCGATAATCACTCACCAAACACAAGAACCTTGTTTCTTTATGGTGAGGAATAGCTATATTATATTTTTTGTTACACTATATGAATCATGTCTTATTTTTATATACTCTCTGTAAAAAAAATTATTATATTAAATAAAATAAAAAAATTAAAAAAAAAAATAAAAAAATATCACGTCCATCTTCAGACTGATGCGTTTTTGCTTCGTTCGTTCCCTTGAGAAAAGTTAGTTCCCTGTTTTTATTTCAGGGTGTCATTTTCTTGCGCCTCTCATCATAATGTCATATGTTAATTATTCCTAACGACATATCAATGTGTTTCAAAAGCGATGCTTTCCTCATCAAAAATATACAGAATACTAAAAAATAATAATGTCAAGTATAGACAAATGATAAACATAGAACACAATAATGTAAAAATGGACAAATTATAAACATAAACAAAACATTGATTAAAACAGGTAAGTAATTAATCAAAAATGTTAAATAAAACATTGAATTCCAAATTTATATTAGAAATTAAAAAAGAAATTATTTAAAATTTCAAATTTGTCTAATTGTTAACCAGTTGTATTTGAATGTAAAAATTTTGAACCTTTATTTATATCAAATGAATGATTGGTTTCTAAAATATGATTGGCAAATTCAGAATAGTTGTTATTATTTAACGGGGAGAGGGACGTCGGAGAGTTATTATTTATTCATTCAAAATAATGATAATATTATTGTGCAATACGATAAACATGGTGTTTTTAAAGAGAAAAATATTTATTACGTTTTTTATTATTATTCTAAATGAAGAAGTAAAAATGATTAAAAAATATACAAACTGGTGATTTTACATTTTCAGTGGATTTGTTCAAGATCTAAAATAGAATTTGTCTTTTTTTCGTTATTTTTCTTCAGGATTTGTATATTTTTGATAGTAATGCAAGGAAACCATCTTGTTCAAATTTACTATCTGCCTCGATTCAAGTTCTTCGCATGAATCGGGTAGTTTAATTTTGCACTGCGCAGGCGCCATCGATTTTACCTGTTGACTCGCTGACCCCTCCCCACAGCGCCTATTTCCGTCTGTACATAAAAAGGCTACAGATGAGTTTGGGATACGTATGTATATGTTGTACATGTGTATATTTATTCAATAAACTTATTCACGTATATTTTTATTAACTACAGTACACATTAAGATGAAGGAACAATTTGTTTTTAAGGTTGCTTTATATACAAGACTTATAATATATGGTGTACAGATAAAGGCCTTTAATGAATTTTCTCCACATTACCCCTGGGGGAAAGGGCAACCGTAGAAATCGTATAAAGGATAAAAGAGAAAATAACCGTGTGTTCTTATTTCATTCCCAATTTGTGTTCACTTCGCAGGATCTCACGATTTATCGTAATAACGCTCGGCATTTCGTGTAGGTATATAATTTTAATGTTCATGTATTTTTTTAACGAATATTCGCGATGATTCCAACATGACAGGAGACGAATTCGCTTGGATTTGGAGTTTATCTTGCATTGCCTAATGTCCGGTTGTGTTGTCTGAAATGCGCATCTGTTCGGAATATGTTAATGCTGGAGATGCTATTATATCTATAGGTGTAACCTAAACTTAAACATACTTTTTTTACCTATACATGTAATTTCAATAATAATATTTTGTTTGAACACCATTTTATTGAATATATAAACCAACCGGTTTGGGTTCAGCCTAAACCTTCTTCAGAGTTGTATAAATAAAAATATTTTTTATTAAAAATTTGGTTGTAACCTAGATTATGTGTTCGTTTTCACTTCGTGATGAAAAATCTTCAATCTATTGTTAAGTTTATGAATAATTCTGGAGGTAGGGTTGCGTGAAGGAGATGGAAAGGAGGAAGGTTGGGAAAGAGCGGTTACGGGAGACAATTCCTTGGTTTAGACTTACCCTGGCGGTGGTGTCTTGGCAGGGAGCTCGGCTCTGGACATTCGACTAGCTCAGTTTTGGCAGGCCAAGAATCTCCTCTGCAGGGTTGTAGGCCGACAGGCAGTGTTATAATTGGGGTCGGGGGACTCTAATACTACGCTAAATGATGGTATTATATGCTTTCAGACTCAGGGTTTATTTCAGTAGAAGGTACATACATGGTAAGTTATGTTACAACAACAGCTAACCTAACCTCAAATGGAAGTTACGGGTGATTATTCTCTCTGATATTCTCTGAACGGGCATGTTTAACAGGGGTGGTCTAAAAGAATTACAACACAAAGGGGAATATAAATTAGGCTTACGATTACTTCGTGGCGGCAGACGGATGGAGAGAAGTATCCGAAACAGACATCGTTGTCACAGAATTTAAAAGTAGTAAAGGTGAGACATCATGTTTTGGTGCTCGGTAGAAAGGACAAGGTCGATTAACAGGCTGGGTATTGATTCGCCATGCTTGTGCTGGCGTCGCAATTTGCAGCCGCAGCCAAAAATGGCCAGGTGGCGAGCTCTACGAGCCGTAGTACACGATTCGGAAGCCGGGTAAGAAGTGCACGATTCGGAAGCCGGGTGAGAAGTGCGGGAGCGTGGGCGTGCAAGCTACCATCGTGGCAAACGTGGCGCTGGCGTCGTTTTTACCGTTATTATTCACGAGTAGCTATAATCCTCGTAGGATCCTTCTGTCGTTACATAACACTATTTTTAAATATAATTACCTAAAAATATTTGAAAATGTAACTTGTGGCGTGACTTAGGATTCAGCCAGCCGAGGAATTGAACTCACGATGCATGGGTGGGACCCAGATGCGATACCGAGTTACCAGTCGGTAAACGAAATTATTTCATCCACGTAAAGTGTTACGGCTTTTCTTCCCAACTTTTCGAATGATCAATCTGAAGCACCGATCAGCCAAGTGTTTTGTTGAGCATTCGCTCTGTTTGCCTGTTTTCGGGCATTTTCTATCCTAAATTTTCTATGAAGGTGCCCGCCCACTTTCGTAAACTATAAAATAGTGCCCTTCCACTTTCATATACATACATTTGACGTTTCTCTTTCATGAAAAATAAGACAAAACATATCTTATAATGAGTAAAATAAGTTAGGTTCTCTTTAACATTCAAAAATGAAAATCAATCTTTTTCATTCATTATTTGAACCACGATAAAAAAAATGCAATCCAATCGTTTGAAATTTCATTGACATTTGTTCACCCTCTTGACACTTTTTATAACCAGTCTTCTGTTAATAACTACATATACTAAAAATGCACTCGACGAAATATGGATTAAAATCTTTGGAATATATAGCTTACACACAATACAATAAATTACACAACCATATTAAAAATGCAAGCCAATGTGAAAGGTCTCAAAGTAATTTGCTTAAACTCTATTATTTGAAAGAATACCTTAAGGATTAATGCTGTGATGTGTCTCTGTAATAAATATAACTATGTAATGTGCCAGCGATGTGTTTCTTTGTAATAAGTGTCTCTGTACACTTATATTATAATGTACCAGTGATGTGTCTTTATTACAAATGAAAATTATGTGTTTCTTAACTCTTGAGAATGCAATACATAATGTATTGTATACCGTTTTAAAAAAATATATTAAAAATATATTTTTTTAAATAATCGTCCATGTAAGAATCGACACGACTTTTACCACCAAACCACGGAGTCCATCATAAATACTAATATTAAAAAAATACAAGTCTACTTGCATTTTACGTATTCATCCGAAATTCTACGAATATATTTCAGGTGGAAGGAAACAAGGTTAACCACGTTCTCTTTGTTAATTTTATAATACAAAATGTGTCGTAATTTACAATTTATGAGAATTAACCCCGTATTTGACCCACGTTATCATTACAACAAAAAAATATAACTAATGACTTTAATTCTAACACTAATATGATATAGTGCTTAATGTTGTAGACTTAATTTTAAAAGATAATTTATTTCACGTGCTTTTTAACCATCTATATATAAAATATACACACGAACACGGCATTTATAAAAACATCACAAGTACAGCTTGGCATAATATTCTTGACATTAATATATTCTGAACTAAGCATCTCATTTCTATGGCAACCCCGAGGTCTTTGACATTTCCTTGTTGTTTTTCAAAAACTATCATAACTATCATTGTTGTTTACCTTAGTTATTTATTAATAGTTACAAATCATTTCAAATGAATAGACCAATGAACAGTGGAACTAGGGAAGTTATTTACTATGTATTCTGGGGCTGTTTAGCTGAATTTCAAGCTACGAAACTTCTCTCTAAATTTGAGGACGTTTTCAAATGCACTACTGAAATGACTGGGAAGGTTTTATGGTCTGTTGACAAATTTTATCAATTTCGTACGTATTTAAACAATATTTTTGTGAATTTATGCTGATTTTTAAACAATTATAGCAATGTGAATTCAGATTTGAGGTTATGCTTCACGTTTGAATTTGACAGTTTATTGTAAACAAAAATTCCAGAAGACAAACGACTCAAGTCAATTTTTTCTGTTTTTTTTTCGTTTTGCTGTGCACTTTCTGTGTGCGTACTTACTCAAGGACTGGAATCCAGAACTGAAGTACCATAAAGTTAGAATTTCCATAGCGGGAAATCTCTGGACGTGCGCCCCCTTATGTGGTGGATAATTTTTAATAATTTCTCACACTCCTGGCTTACAGCGAACAAAACAAAATCAGAAAAAAAATTTCGACACCAAAGAGCCAATCGACTTCAAGCGAACGTGAAAACAGCTCTACAAATGAGTATATCACACTCGTGCACGTATCATGTTTTTTTTTAATAATACTTTTTTACGTGTTTCATCTTATTTTCTTACACTTAATGAATATTTCAAGGACTCACAGCTCGTGAATGAAATGATATTGCAAATACAGTTCCACAGTTCACGGTTCTCGAGCTTTACTTATTAAATGGAACAGCAATGGCTGGATGAGATAATATTATTTTGAATATATCAATAGATGTCTCATATTAATCAAAAATCGGATATTAAACCGAAGACACTGTCTAGTTTGCAATTGTGTTCCTTAGGAACTTTGTAATCATTTTAAAGATAGCTACCAATAATATGGGATAAAAAATCGAGAATAATATTAACAAATATTAAATAAAAAACACAATTTGTAAAACACCACACAGGCGATCGATTGGCGATCGTTATTAATTCAAATAAAAGTGGTGTTTTACAAATTGTGTTTTTCATTTAATATATAATGTCACACCACAAAGTGTTTTCTTCCTTCGAAAAAAATATTAACAAATCTTGAATTTGAGATATGATATCGATGAAGATGGCATAAATTGAACTGGTCTCATTAGCTAAGTTGGTTAAGCGGTTGCCCCGGATAGGCAGAGTACCTGGGTGCGAGTCCAAGATGCGACTGAAATCTTTTTATTTTCTGTCATTTTTTCGTTTTCATATTTCATTTAGGTTATGTTAACATTATTTTCTACAATGATTTAATATTATTTTGTTTTGAAGAGTTTATTCCACAATGTACGAATGTACCTACATTTAATTCGCTACTGGTTTCGACGCGTCCGTGTCATTAGCTAGCGTTTTTAAAACTGGTAACCAATTATTAAAATTAATTAACAAATGTACATTCTGAAATAAATTCTTCAAAATTAAGCGTCTGGAAATTGTTACATAGTAACTGCCCGAGAAATACAAAAAAGAGAGATAATATTAAACTATCAATTATTTTTCACTTATTGTTCATTGTGAAAATCGCATCTCTTACTACACCCTATATTAAAGTTAAGAATGTCGTTTGAAACACTTAACTAGTGTTTTTAAACGTGTTACTTCTGCCACAATTCTCATGCATTCCTAACCAAAACACATCCCATGTTTTCATTTGGATTTATTGTCCGAGTAACGTACTCGAAATTAATTCGCAATGTAATAATTTTGCCGGGTTTCTCAGTACATTTAGTAGGCGAAAAGCTGGTGGTAAATAAGCAATAAGGGTTATTTCCCAGTTATTTCTGTACCGCTAGACGCCTCCGCCATTATAAAGTGACTGGCAGTCGAGTAATTAACTGTCTTCGGGAAAATTCTCTCCAACTCTAATTAAACAAAGCCAAAAGTGCCACTCTGCGCTATGTTCTGGAAACCTTATTCGCCTCTTGATAAATGAATTAAGGTACTATAACGGCTTTAGGTGAGCAAAGAGAAAATAACGATAATAGTTCCTATCCACAAAATATTTAACATATTTCTATAATATCCCTCTACCCGTTAAGCCCGCTCACAAGGTAATGAAGGGTATAAGATGGAATTTGGCGGTGACCGGGGGGGGGGGGGGGGGGTTGGTAAATTTTAAATATAATGAATAATATTTTGTTTAAACAACTATTTATTATATAAATATCAACACGTTTCGAATGGAAAGCTTCCCTCATCATGATACACAATATTCTGAGAAATAATAACAAGAATAGATAAATAATAAAAATAGAAAAATATAATAACTTAAGAATAGACAAATTACAAACATAAACAAAAATTGATGAAAGTGATGAAAGCAGGTAAGTAATTAATCAAAAATGTTAAAATAACTAAAGAAAAAAAAGTGTATTCTTAAATTACTTATTAAAACATAAAAAGCCATCATGAAAATTGTACTTAAAGTCCCTGTAAGAACTAGTACTGACGAAATCTTCAACAATCTTAACATTATGTCAATAAAACAATTATACTCTAAAACAATACTACTTTACAATCATAAATAAAAAAATAAATAAAAAATGAAATATATAACATCAAACACGCATATTAGAAACACTGGATCTGAGAGTCAAAAACACATCCAGTAAGGAATCACAAATTTAAAAATCAAATAAAACGCTGGATACGTTACATAGGGAGATCTGAAAGAGAAAATATATTAACACCAATTACAGACTAACACCGAAACCACTCAACTACACTTAAAATACCTCACCTTACTCGTATAATTTATTTTTTTTAGCAATCACTTCAATTTAATTTCATATTTTGTAAATGAAATCCTCAGCACGGGAAATCCCAGTGATAAATCAGTATTTTTTATTATTTAAAAAAGGGTAATAAAACATTATTATTATTTTTACTCGTATTAATGAAAAAAAAATTGTGTGGCGCGGAAATTGGACCCACCACCTACCAACTCAGCGTAAAATGTATACAAAACTAAACCACGAAAACATCGATATATAAAAAAATAATGTTTGTTCAAGGGTGTAAAAGAAAACTTTTATGTTTTTTGGAATTTTTCTCGATTACGCATAATTCCATACTTAATAAAAAAACCCATTTGCCATTTCTTTGTTTTCTCCAAGCTCTTCGTGGAATGCCCTTTCCCTAATACAATGCTTTACCGTTTTATGAAAGGAATTTTTTGACAATGCTTTTATGGAATGATTATTTTTACACTAAATAAAAAGTCGTTAAGAATTTTAAAACATGGGTTCAAATTTTTTTTTTGTTTGCGGGTTTAAATGGAGAAGAAAGAAGAATAATATTAAATTCAAAAGTTATGTAAGAAAATGTATTAAATATAAGAAGTCAAAATATACTTAATATTAAAAAATACCTGTTACTAATTTTGCCAAAATACCCCCCACGATCATTAAAATTATCAGACCCTCGTAGAATATCACCCCTGTGGTTGACAGGCCAATTTACCACAAAGATAGAATAAATAAAACAAGATATCGATAACACAGTACGTCTCTATCATACCAAAGACGATCGATACTTGTAATGCGAGAGAGAAGATTAAAAGCTATGGCAGACAGAAGCTTCTCTCTTACTTCCCACACATATCGATTTCGTTAAATAAACTAAAACATAAGAAATATTCGTATTATTGTCTTCAGAACAAACAAACTGTTAATTAATACTGTAATCTCGTTCATAGAGGAAGTACATAATACAAGGAAACGTGAAATAAATATCACTATTTGTTATTTATTATATTTCATGTTAAAACTATGTAGTTTTCGTACCCGGCCTCGTTTTCAGAATATAGGTGTCTATTTACCTGTCTTAAAGTTGGACATCTATTAGAAATCTATTATACCATATATTTTTTCAAATATTTTTGTTACTATTTGAACAAATATCTGCCTAAATAGCAGCGGGTGTGGTTTTTTTGAAACATGAAACAATGAAACACTGATATCAAGACTGTATTTACCACGTAAAACCAACTTAGCCGCAACAAATAGTTTTTTTTTTTAAATTTAATTTAAAGAAACCAATTGAAGTTATTCCGTTTTTATTTCGGTGAATTGTTGTTCTCAATCGAATATTCACGAATGAATCATTGCACGAGAAATAACCGATGCACTGAAAATAATTTTACGATCATAAACAGATTTATGAAATAATTGTGCACAGATTTATCATTTCTATTTGAGTGCACACACGCTCTGAACAATCAGCTAAGTAAATATTCGTTGCCTCACCCTTTCCCCTTGATCCAATACCTATCGTTAACAGTATTTATCTGCATGTTATATTCAAATATTTAGGTGGAAAATTACTGAAGAGCTGCAGATGAAACTGATACTGAAACTGAAACTAAAACAGAAACTAAAACTGAAACTGAAACTGAAACTGAAACTGAAACTGAAACTGAAACTGAAACTGAAACTGAAACTGAAACTGAAACTGAAACTGAAACGGAAACTGAAACTGAAACGGAAACTAAAACTGAAAATGAAGAAAACCTAAACAACAGCAACAAAACCCCAGAACTTGTGAGATAAGAAACGGGTTCAATGAATAACGTAAGCAATCAAGAATCAAGACCTCGAAGACAGAAAGTGAATTATTATCGGATGGTTCAATTACGTAAACAAGACAAAAAGACTCTTAAATAAACTGTGCGTGGAGCTAATTAAATCGTGATAAAAGCAAAGCAGTACTAGATTCTCCAAAGTTCATTCAATTCTTAGTCAAACAGCACTCAAGAAAGACATGAAATGATGAAGTTAAATCAAACTATTGTATTTCTGATATGCAAATATTTAACATTCTGTATTTTCATAATACAACAATATATGACACTCGTATTTCACGTCGTTCCCAAAGGAGTGCATGATACTTTGATACTCGTATGTTTTACTAAGCACACATTACACACTGTATGCTTAGTAACAGGGCAATGAAGAACTTTCATCGAAACTTTTGCATTACCTTTAAACAAACATGAAATATCATATTTCCCACCGACTATTCTAAGAACGGTGGCATAAATTCATTATATATACCAACTATACCATGCTTACTGATAAAAAGAATGATGTATTTTTTAGTTTTAAAATAAGATCAAGTGATGAAAATTAGAGTGTCACATCAAATTGCATACTCCGCACTCCGGATTCGCATCCCAGGCGAAATTATGTCGTATTTTCATAGAAAGCAGACACTTCGTGGTTAGACATATTCAATGAAAATAAAACAATAATTTTGTTTATAACCACGAGAATTTTATTTTATTTTATTAGGACCGACCGGTTTCGCTTAACACAAGCATCATCAGGGTACAAAATTATCTATTTACTCTTTAATTTTGTACCCTGATGATGCTTGTGTTAAGCGAAACCGGCCGGTCCTAATAAAATTAAATAAAATTCCCGTGGTTATAAACAAAAGTATTGTTTTGTTTTCATGAAATTAGGCTGTTTACTTTGTATCCCGTAGAAGAAACTATAGCTTCTGAAATTTATTTACTTTTATAGCAGTTTTGTTTCTGAATTGTGGTATTTCACCGTGGCGAAAACTAGTTATCTTCCACACTGGAATAAAGTTAAAAATAGCTTTGAATTCTAGAGGCCGATTAATCGTTGCCGTAGACTATTAGAATTTCCAATGTTTTCAATTTTTTTTTAATCAGCATTTTTTGAAGTGCACTTTCATTTACTCACGGAAAAAAGTTTTCATTATTAACTTTAAATAATGAACACAGGTAAAATCTGCCGGTGAACAAAAGTATTTATAATAATAAATATTTATTTGTCTGTTCTATAAGAAGCACAACGTATAATGAATGCCCCGAGGAATCGATACAACTATCGATTGTTTGCAGAAAAAATGTTGCCACTTTGTTATACAAGCTTAATCATTATTTATGAAAGAGTGCTTTATTTGAAGTTACTGCAAAAGCAATAATTAACACACCCAAGGCTTGTGTTGTGTTGACACTTTAGATTGGGAAATGATCGTTGTGTCCTCCGCCATAAGGGGTATTATTCGTCAAAAGACTTCACGAGGCTTTACGGCTCATAACGCCTTATTCTTCTGCAGTAGAAATTGCAGGTAAAGCATTGTGCGCATATACCCGAGACTTTGTAAACACAGCCTGACCTTTTCATATTGCCTGTATTTCCTTTGAAGGGTTGAAAAATATGGGAATTTTCCTAGGCTTCGTTTGTTTGTTTGCTGCGTTCGCCGATTGTATTTATGAGAATAATGAAACCAATTAAAAACTTTACTCCATTTGTTTTTTTTCAGACCGGATAGGTTTCAAACAATCACGTTCTGTTTCAGACTTGTACATTTTTGTTGAACCTTATGGTATTAATTAATTTTTCTGTCGGGGGTGGATAAAAATTAACTTTATGCACATTTTGGTGATAGGTATCTCATGATATAACGTGATTTTACATATTGTAGATAAAATCATTTGTTATCCACCCCTGCCAGAAAAATGTATGAAAACCAAAACTTTAAGCAAACATGTACCAGTCTGAAGATGAACGTGACATCAGTCCGGTCTGATAAAAATAAATGGAATAAAGTTATAAATTGGTTTCATTATACTCAGTACGATAGAATTCCACAAAGTATTACCAGATGAAAAGGGAAAGACTGTATTTCTTTTTGTTTCTTCGATGTGCCAGCTTTTTCCCTTCCCGAAGAATTATTCTAATAAGAGAATAAAAGGGTTTAATTATATTTCAAATTTTAAGAAAGGGAAATAATAAATGTACTATGTTTGCGAACGATTGTATTTTTATTATGTTAACCAACGGGGTAGTATTATTCTAAGCCGTTCGTTTAACAATTAAGCACTTACTTTCCGATTTAGTCGAATAGTTCGTGTCATTTGAAGGTTTACAAACATGAAACATCGAGGAAATTCAATTATCCTGTGACATTTGATATAGTTTTAGCTACGTGTTTGTTGAGCAAAAAATAAATCAAAGAGGCAAGGAATCTTTTTACTTTTTTTAGAAGAAGACTATTTTTTGTCTTTTATTACAGAGATTGAATACTTGGAAAACCGTAGCAGTTTGTTTTAGAAGAAAAAGAAAAAGAGTTATACGTAAAATTACCCTTATCTTTGATGCTAAAGTTTTGACTAAAAATGAATGGCTAATGATCCTGGAGGTGCTTGCCTGGTAAAACCAGAGATTCAAAAATAATGCAATACCGATTTGGACAAATACATAAAAATGTAAAGTGCGTTTATCAAATTGCGTTTTAAAAAATCCACCCGTCCATTCAATACTGCTTGAGAGCGAGTCCAAAATGAATCCCATAAGTGCCTTTTGAATTCAGCGTCTATGGGACTTTCTGCTCTAGGAAATAGTTGGAAATAGAGCGCAACTACTTACTATGGGTTTAGTTAACATCAAATTTCTACGGAATAGAACTTTGCGAAAATCAATGGATTTATTTCTGAGAGCATTGTTCTTTAGGTTGTTATTAAAATATGATAATTACAGGAAATGTTACCTTTTTTGTTATAACAGTTTCTTGCGTAAATTCTAATTTTCGTATTTAAAATATATATTTTTTAAATAATTCACCAGGTTCTATTCACTAGACACAGTGCTAGGTCGCCAATCGCTGGTGCAGTGATCTTATTAAATTCCTTTAGATCTGGGGATATACATGAATAATTACGGAAAATACCAAAATGGGATGTACAGATGAATTTTTTTCTGATTTTTTTAATCTCCGATTGAACTCCACGACCTGCCACTGAATCACTGGATGTCAGCTTAGTGAACAAGTTTAAAAATGGGGGGCTTAAAGGGTGATAGTGGGCGTGAAGGGCGATTTGAAGGAGAAAAGAGTATCAAGGGAATAATATGACGCGCAAATTAATGCTAGAAATCGGAGTAACGATAATACGAAAAGATGTATGAAAGCGTATGTTCCAGACAAAGAATTTTATGGCATCCCATCCGCTCTGCCTATTCCTCTTAAGAAAATAGCTTTATGGTATATTAGTTATTTCGTTTAGCTCTGCTAGATTTTAAGCCACAGAAAAATATTAAATATTGTTTTTAAAGTAAGATTGTAAGAAATTATATAATAATTCAAGGAGTCGATTACTCGATTGGTCAGTTTATAAGTTCAAAAGTTTATTTTGTGGTCAAAAATCGGCTCCATGGTAAATAAACAAACTTACGAATCGGCACATTTTTTAAAAGTGATATAAAGTCATTAAAAGTACGTACAAAAAAAAGAAGCTAGCTCGAAAACCTAATCTGACCTAACCTAATTTTTTTAATTTATTTAAAAAAATTATCAGTGGAACGGCTACGCGACCTGTTTCATACAATACTTAATTTTGGATTAATTAATGATATTTTTTTCATCAACAAGTATAGTAAATATCTAGTACGAATTAGAAGTATTTTTTTTGTTTGTTTTACATTATGAAATATGGGCCATCAAAAGAATTGATTTTTCGCGATTTTAGAGGCAGCTTTAGTAATTATTTGGGGGCTAACGGCGATTAATTTTTTTTTACCCCGTCTGCTTTGAAAATATAGTGAAATATACTCGTATACATATTTTTTATGTAAGCTTTGTGGTGAACTTTAAATTAAATTAAAAAACGACTAATTTACGTCGGAACACAAATTTGCCGTATATAATTTAAAATATCGACACGAAAAAACTTTTTTTTTTTTAATGTTTTGTTTTTGTATTTTTATTTACGTTATCATATTTACATAGCAAATACGATAATTAAAAAAAAAAAAAAAAAAAAAAAAAATAAACCCGGAAATAATTTTCTGGGTTGCTTTTAAAATTATGATAATTTTTTTTTTTTCATGGCATATACTTCATAATTTAAAAATAAATAAATAAAAAATTCATCAGTGCTATATATTTGTGATTGTTTGTTTTAAGGAAACGGGGCAAAACATCATAATAACATTTTAGTAAGTTTTATCCTTTTGATCTGTGAATTTGGTTTTTATTTTTTATTTATCTAACATTTAATACGTGGTTATTTCTATAAATAAAGTTTTAGAATTACAAAAAAAATTTACATTTTTTCTGAAGACCGTTTGATTAAAGTAAAACGCGTTCATTTGGACCATTGTCTTTTTTTAAACGTATTTTGATTTTCCTATAAGCCATATTTGTGTTGCCATTAAAAAAAAATTTAAACTATCGCAGCGCCCTCAATTTTTGTCTACTTTTAAATGTCAGGCTGTATATTCATATAAAATTCACAAAAACATTTATACTCTATCATTTTATTTACGACACTTAATTTTTCCTTAATCGTAGATCCACCAAGACATTTTTAAAAACTTTATCCGTAGGTCTACAACGCCGTATACACTAATGTATTACTATAAAGCACAGAACTTAATATCATATAACATATTTTATATAACGTACAACATGGAACATTATCTAACGAGATTGACGTGAACAGTATACCCGTAATACAGCCTCCAGTTGTCATGGCAACGGGGAGGGTACATATTGGTTAGGCGCTTGGGATATCGAAGGAAAGAAACCTTTTAAACCTCACAATTTCTGATACCACCTAACTTCTTCTCCTGGGAAAGTGCCTGGAACTTAAACATAAATCACAAAGTAAATAATTATTTATTTATATCTTTATTAAGCTCTCTCGGTAATTCAAAATACAAATTCGTTTTACCAGAAATATGTATTTTCCCTTGATTTTATAATTAATTAGGTAGTAATATTCTGACTTAGCCACGTTCCGTGTGCTTTAATGAACACGAATATCGTATTTAATTATACGTTGTACCTACATAATATATGACCTTTGATATTATTATTATGGTTAGTTTGTCTATTTTATAATCATATCCTTTGGTAATAATTACAAAGATATTGTCGAAATATATATATATATATACACATCATTAGCAAAATATAGACATATCTTATTTAAATTTATTTCAGTGAGCAGAACTAGCCTATTTTTTTTATGAAACACCTCACAAAAGCGCCCCTATATGTACAGAACACGTACAGGGTAACTATATCGCTACCCGGTTGGGCAACGTTGAGGCGGGTTAAGAGGGGGCTGTAGAAAGGGATTTGTTAATGCGGGCTTTGAAGAGGCCCGGATTAAATGTTGGGGGAAACACAGATGCCGGTAACTCGTTCCACATACGAGCCGATTTACACAAAAACGAGTCGGCGAAACGACCCGATCTCATGAAGCCGACATCAAAGTGAACGGATGTTCCGCTCGTGTCCGTCGAGTTTCACGCGCGTGCACCGGCGCGGAGGGGATCGACGCTGCTAGCTCCTTCCAGCAGGCTCTATTTAAATATCTGTAAAACAGACTCAGCAGCGCCCTCTAGCGGCCCGAGTTGTACGAATTGGGTTTTTCCTTAAATTTTAATAAATTTTTTTTGAAATATATTCTTAAAAAATTTTACAAATTTAACATAGAAAAAAAGTATTTGGTTACCTACACATGATTTTACTCCTTTTTTGCTCATGTTTTTCTTTAAATAGGCTATAAGGATTGTATTAACATTTAAAACATCATTTGTTGCGCACTGTCCTAATTATGTACAAAGAAAATAAAATATTTATTACAACAGCAACACAGTTTGGAAGCCTTTAGCCCGGGCCGCTAGAGGCGGTAGTGTAGCATGTTGCCAGCATTTTTACAAAGCTACTCGTGTAATCAAATATCGTAGGCGTCAAAATACTGCACTAATTAGTATTTCTACGCTATTTATTAATACTAATAATATTACTATTTTATTTTTTAATTTGTTTGTGGTTACGATTATTATGTGTGATTGAGAAAATGAGCAGAACTTGTTAATAATATCATTAAATTCGACTTTCTTATTTTTTTTAAATGGAGTTCTACAAATTAAACACAAATTACAAATAATCTAATAATGTGTGTAGGGTCATACGGTTCTACCGCTGAATGCTATGTTGCGACTACACTTTTTATTACATCGGTTATTTGTGAGAAAGATGGAGTGACGCAATTAAGCTATCAGCAGCAGGCATACTTCACTTTTGTTGTCAATTATGTTGACATTGAAATCTTACATAAAATATAAATAGAGAATGATGGTGGTAGTGTTCGTGGCCAAGTCGGGCCCCAACGTGAGCTGGGGCGCTATTCCCGTTCTTTTTAAGGAAGATTCCTTACGTTTTTCCTTAGGCTTAAAGACTTCTTGATTAACTGCGGAATTCCGTTGAGACATAATAAAAAGATCCTAAATAGTGATTATTTGAAAACACAAATTGATGAAATATCTTCAAGTGACATAAGATTTTGAACTAAAACCTTTTAAAAACAATTACATTATATTATAATTCATTTTAATACATTTTTATTTTATTTTTAAATACCATAAGTAAGCTTTTATCGAAGAATCGCGTTTTATAAAAAGGTACCTACCTCATTAGATAGTAATGACCTTTTTTTTCTGTAGTTCTAAAAGTGAAATTTGAATTTGCGCTTGTCATGAATTTTCAAAGATGTGAACATCTATATAATGTTTAATAATGTTTACTAGCTAATTATGTTTAAAGTAAATAATAACTTAATTGGTTAAATACTTAATATTGAGTTTTTCTCATCTTAAAACATCGCAAATATTGTCATTTTTTATGAATGTCGCTCGCTGAATTTAACTGACAGCTGTCATCCGAGAGAATCGGAACCGCAGTTAAGTAAGAAGGGTTTAACCCTAAGGAAAAGGTTAAGGAATCTTCCTTTAAAAGAACGGGAATAGCGCCCCTGGTCGCACATGACATCCATTTCGCCTAATTAATAAAGCTACATCCATTAATCTAGACGTATCGGCCGTATCGGGGTGCTTCTTATGATTCATAATTCGGGCTAAGCGGCACTTTTTTAAACAATTTTAAGTAATTTAGTTTTTTTTCATAATTTAGCAGAAACTTTGGTTTTGCAAACAGAATTAACTTTTGTTTTTTGGTATGAAGTATTTTATTTTCGTAATGAGCTATGGAGTTTTGAAAATTGACAGGAAACTCGTATATTAATAAACACCACTGAATAGAAAATCCCTAGAAGTGTGATCTCAGTAAGAAAAGTTGGCTTTACTTCGGACACACGGACACGCCCACAGCACACTTCCATATGTTTATTTCTTCAGTGATAATCGCAATCACCATCTCGTGAGGATGCTCCATTTATGCTTTCTGTATTATTAAACAAATAAATACTTTCTGCTCTGAGCTCGGCCCTCTGAGTACTGCTTGTTTTTTTTGTAAAATATATGATAAGGTTACACGTACTCTATAAAGTACTACGTTCAAATGATTTTATATTTTTTTTATTAAAAATTCTGCTTTACCTACTACGAACCTACTACGTTCACCCTGGGACAGACGTACATACATACATAGATTTCGACCATACCACGTCGTCAGCCATTATTACGTTCCGTCAGCATAATTACAATTTTCTCGAAGAACAAATTTACATAACGATCACAATAAAACTATGACTGGGGAAGGAATCCTGATCGCATATTCATGTGTTGGTAATTTGTCATTAATTTATAATAATGGCACTGTAAATGTGTACATAGTACATTCGAACGTAATTAATTATAGCTTGTCAGTTCAATTTGTTTTGATTTTGATGAAGATGGTTTTATATTGCAGACAGTGCTGTCATCTAATGGGTTTCTGGAAATCCGTTTTCTGAAAATAATTAATTTCCGGAAATCCGTTATTGAAAAAACAAATTTCCGGAAATCCGTTATTGAACATAATAAATTTCAGAAAATATGTTTTTATCATCTTCATAAGTATAGCTTTGCTTACACTAATAATTTTTTTTACATTGTGATCTTTTTAAATGTATATCGAATAGTAACACATTTTTAGTCTAAATGTCGGTTCTGGGCCTTGGATGTCCACTTGTTTATTGAAACGTTGTATTAAACAACTGATTTATCATTTGAACATGAAGATTATACTTAAATTCCCTGTAAGAACTAGCACTGACGAAATCTTCAACAAACTTAACATTATATCAATAAAACTATTATACTCTAAAACAATACTACTTTAAATTCAAAATACATTGGTGCCTCGCATAACGAACGCCTCGCACAGCGAACGCTGCACACAACGAACTTCCTTTTCGTTCATTTCACGATTCATACAACGAACTTCGCTTCACACAACGAACTTCGCTTCACACAACGAAGTCGCCCACTTCACACGATCACTGCCGATTTATTGCATCCTTCCGCGCAGGCAGTCGTTAGTCACTGAGCAGTACGCTTAACTTACGCACGTGTCGCAGCAATCGTTCATCATTACAACGAAGTCGCCCGATAACGAAGTCGCCCGATCTTCTACGATCACTGCCGATTAATTGCATCCTCCCGCGCAGGCAGTCGTTAGACTCGTTAGTCACTGCGTAGTACGCTTAACTTACGCGCGTATCGCAGCAATCGTTCTTCATTACGAATTAAATCGCACACGTATCACGGCAGTCGTCCTTTTAAGATAAACTCAACATTTTTTTTATATGATGGGTTCTAAAAAATATGTCATCTTACCATATTTTATGCTACAGAACGAATTATTTTTTTTAACATGTATTGTTATGGGAAAACGCGTTTCACATAACGAACTTTTCGCATAACGAACTTGCTCCTGGAACGAATTAAGTTCTTTGTGTGAGGCACCACTGTACAAGAAATAACAACAATCATACATATTAGAGACACTAGATCTCAGAGTCAAAAACACTTCCAACAAGAAACCACAAACACAACATTTGGACAAAAAAAACTTATTATACTATGTTACTAAACTCTACAACAAAATCCCACTATCCTCCAAAAATCACAACAGCCATAATAAATTTTAAAATCAAATAAAACACTGGATACGTTACATAGGTAGATCTGAAATAGAAAATACATTAACACCAAATGCAGACTAGAACCGAAACCTTTCAACTGCACTTAAAACACCTCACCTTAAAATTATTTTATTTTATTTCATCAAGCACATCAATTAAATATAGTATAATTTCATATTTTGTAAATGAAATTCTCAGCACTGGAAATTCCAACAAGGATATCTTTATTTGATATTTTGTTATAAAAAAAGAAGATAACAAAACATTATTATCATTATTAACAATTCGTTGAAATGATTTGGCGAGTAGTACGGTAATTGTGAATATAATGTGGACTATGAGCACATAAAAGAGTACAACGTTAAAGTAATGGATTTCGTAACCACGTGGAATCAAAGATTTTTTGTTGGAATTATAACGAATATTGGCACAACTGATTACAGCTGATGACCTGTCAGACGGAAAAGAACGAGAAAAGTGGATGAAAAGGGGGGAAAGTAAGAAAAACTAAGAAATTAGGGGAAATGGGAAACGTAAGACGAATCTGCGAAAAACATCCACGTCCGAATGATAAATGGAGATTCTCGAATATATGATCAAATCTCGACAGATGGAATAGATATATTTATAACATGCATCATGTTTTTTCAAAATTTTAAACGCTTTGTCTAAAAAATATATTGATTACCATATTTCAGATATTTATCATTATTAAATAAATCAAACGCTTTGTTTTGTGCAATTTATTTATTTTTATTTCATCACCAACCTATTTCGCTTATCCCAAGCTTCAACGGGGTAAAATTTGAACTAAACCAAGTATACGAGAATGTAGGTGAAACATGCAACATGTAATAAAAGGGAGACAAAAGGGGGGTATGAAACAAAACAATATAACACTGTTCTAATAAACTAGTGATTCAAAACAAAGCGTTTGTTTTATTTAATAAATATGTCAAAAAGTATTTGCTTCCTACGAAAACAAATTTATTATATCCAAAAATTTTCCATTCAAAGACTGCAGAGACTTGGTAATAAGTATTGTTCTATTGGTGTTTACCGTTACGACACCGTGTCAAAACTAAAAAAACTGTTTATTCGAATGTGTTCAATAAACATATCAAGTTTATTAATGTGCATCTTTCTAAATTACATTTATTACTTATGTTCTGTCAATCATCTAAAAGTAATGTGGATAATTTTTTATTAATTGTTTTTGTGTTTAATTCGTAGAACTCCATTTAATTTTTTTTTAAGTTTAATGTAAATCAAATTTAATAATGTTATTATTAAGTTCTGCGAGTATTTTTAGTTGTTATTATTGTGACAGCTGTTTCGGCGTTTAAGGCCATTTTCAAACTGTGGTTAATCCACATTGCGACGACTTATTTATATGATTTAATTTACCCCCACTCCTTTACAATTTGGATGGATGGGTAATGATTTATTATCGGTAAAACCGATTTAGTTAGAAAGCAATTAAAAATCTGAATTCTGTGAGGTTTTCACATTTATAATGTGTTTTTTACTAGTATTTAACTGACATTGTTTTCTTAATTGATTTTTTTGAAAATGGCCTTAAACGCCGAAACAGCTGTCACAATAATAACAACTAAAAATACTTGCAGAACTTAATAACAACATTATTAAATTTGATTTACATTAAATTTTTAAAAATGGATAATTTTTAGTACCATTTGAAACATTTATTCTTACCGAGGTGATCAATTCGATAAACATATTCTTGTATAACTTTTTTTCGTCTTAAACTTAAATGAGAACTTATGTAGTGCCCAGTGTATGTAATATAGGTCATAAACTGTTATCTTTTATATAACTCCGTTATCAGTGTATTTTCTTTGCTTCATTCCTCTGTTCAAACAGTTAGATATCTATGTAAAACTCTGTGTAAAAGCTCTATGGTCGTGAAATAAATAAACAAATTTAAAAAATGTTCGTTTCACGTCCACTTAGATTTATCCGTGAGTATGTCAAAATTTATTTGGATCAGTTTATATTTTTTATATGTCGATTAATATGCAGCCTGGAAATAATGATTTCAGAACCCTAATAAAAAAATGCAAATCACATTAATACTACCTTATTTTCACAGTTGTACTGCAAAAAACTAATATTTCGAGAAATACGAAAGAGTACACAGTTGAAAAAAATCTACAATTTCCAAAGCAACAGTGATAGATTCTAGAATCTAATTTGAGACCAGTAAAAAATGTTTTTTTATGGTCTCGTTTGATGAAGCCTGTAAAAAATAAATTTTATCGTATAAAAGCTGTTTTTCAGATATTGGATCAATTTCCCGTGCTGAGGATTTCATTTACAAAATATTAAATTACGTTATATTAAATTGATGAAGAAAATAAAAATTAGTTTCTAAAATCCTCCTCTTTTGACAAGAACAAAATACTGCTACAATAATTAATATCAGGAAGATGTGATTTTTTTTAAGACTCCGGGTTATGCCTAGTAGAAGTCTTCCTCATTCTTGAAGCGTATCTACTCGTACATAATATATATAATGCAAGTAAAAAGAATGGGGAAACGTACAGAAGAACTTTTAATAGGCGGAAACGACTATGGTATAATTAACCGAGAAGAACTCAAGTTGAACGGGGGCAAGACTTTTTTAAATGGCTTTTCACTTGGAAGAAGAGCTGAGAAGAGAAAAAACTTTAAATGGAGCTCGGATGTACCAACATAGAACGAGAGTATATACAGAAGTGGTATGACGTAGATGTGTCTTATGGAATATGGTATAAATAAGTAACGATTTTTATTAACGCCACGGTACTCGCGTGCTCTGAATAATACATGCCTTTTCAGATTTCTGTCAGTCTGAAAGCCAATATGAAATATTTATAAAAATCAATAACCTCGTATTTTTAACTAACTTACGACACTTATAATGTATATACTCATTTATAATGTATAACGATACGTCAGCATGTTTCGACGTAATTGTGCCTTCGTCGGGGCCGATAAATAAACTTTTTTTTAAATTATTTATTTACTCAATTCAGAAAAATGTTATACAGTAAGAACAGTTTGACTGTCCAATTGGGAGGTTCCCGTTTTAGGACAGTCAAACTGACAAACTTTATTCACTTTGCATAATATATGAGAGAGAAAAAAAAGAAACATAGTACAATAAAAAAACCGTCTGGAGCCAGTGTGAGACTATGGCATCCCCAATTGGGGATTGTTGTGAGGCTGAAGGTATCGGATAGGGGAAGGAGAATGAGTAGAGGAAGGTGGGGAAATACCTGGCTATTCAGATCTGGTCACCAAACACGGCTAAAATCCATTTCAAGAAAAGTTTAAATTCTGAATGGTGATCCTTCACCAGGGCGATACCGAGAGTATCTTCCACTCTGGAACGTGCGCAAATATACTATATATAATTTTTAAATTAATTAATTGTAAAACAGGACAAATTAATTAAATAAAATTTACTTGCACACGCCAGGATTTGAACCCGCGACCTTCGGATTCGTAGTCAAAAGCCTTACCCATCGACCATGGAAAACGTGGTATTACATGTATTACATAACATTCAATTAGATTGGAGTGTGAAGTTACATGGGTAATGGTTATAGAATGTATTTAATATTTTGTATCAAAGACCGAAACATTCATCAAAGGTTGTGTTTGTTATTAAACAAAGTTGAGAAATAATATAATAAACTAAATATCATAATCAGCTTATGATCAATATGTTTACAATAATAAGTTTTACGTGGTTGTGCCGAAACCAGTTGGCGAGCTGTAAGCTCTTAAGCTGTAAGGCTTAAGCCAACCATTCTACCATCATTATAAGCGGACAAGTTTGCTTGTGCAATGATGGGGGACATAGTTAGCAGAGGAATTGAACCCACGATGCCTGAATGGGAACCAGATGCATTTGTCTACTCACCCACTAACCGGTAGATTATTTAGTCTGGATTCAATTCATTTAATTTTAGACTCATTTTAGAATTTGTCGGGTTCCACTGTTTTTAGGTTCGGTTCTTGCTTAGTCTGCGAAATTGTGGGGATTTTTTGGGTAATATTCCTTATTTTGAGGTCACACTTAAGCTTAATGGTCAGAGCAGACCCACTTGAAATTTTCCCTGATTGTTAATTAAGGCTTTCGTAGATGCGTAAGATCAAAACCCATCAGGATATTACTTAATTTACGAGTTTGAAAATACCTTGGAAAAGGAAATAGCGGTTTCACAGGTCGGTACAGCAAAATAATGAGGCAAAGTAATAATCTGTCACGGTGTATTAGAAAAGCTATTGAAACTTCTGGGATATTGGGAGCATGTTCGATATACGAAATTCAAAATTGAATTCGCTCCATTAAATTAAGTTCAAAATTCACTCCATGAGTTAAGTTCAAAATTGACTCCATTACATTAATATAGTTACCTTGATGGAAAAGGTAAAATTTTACCTCAACTCCTTTTGTCCATCTTCTTTTCTATGGTTTCGGCGATAGGTTGAAAAAAACAAGTCATAGTTTTGCATTACATTCATATTAGTAAAATAATTATGCCCTGCCTTAAATTTTCCGCACGTTTTAAACCACAAAAAGCTTGTTATTTCGGCGTAAACTTTCTTAAAGAAATAACCAAAAAAAAAATTATAAAATTGGCACTTTTTAGCTATTGTTCATGAAGTTAATTTTCTGTATCCATTTTTAGCATTTTTTTATCAATACTATTTTAAAGCTCTGCTAGATATAGCAAGCAGAATTAATCGATAAAACATACAAAATAATGGTACGCTGTTAAATAAACACAATCAAGCAATATTTTAGTGTCATTTTATGAGGGAATGCGAGAATTCTAAAGCCCTGAAAAACATTGAAAGATGTCGTTATTTCTTAGATGGGACTTAGCTAGGATACGTTCAAAACATAACTCTTCAGGACCGCCAAATCAAACCAATACAAATTATAAAGGTACTTCAGTGAAAAACATGATCTTCCTGTTACAATCTGTTCAACAAACACGGACACTGAATGTATAGGTCTTCTGGTATATAATTATAAGTGGAATTATAAAACCGTTCACAAAAAAATCAAATAACACAAATTTTGGTTGTAATTAATCATTGAAGATAATATTAACACCTCTCAAAATAAAACGTGAAACCGAAAAGATACAGAAAAGAAAAAAGATAACGGTGACAGCTGGGACTAGAAACCAAGACCTCATGGTCTATCTAATCCACTGAGCTACGACTTGGCCAATCTGTCCCCTCATTTTTATCGGTAAGCATTTGTTTTTAATATGAGTCCCAACTGCTCCCAACCATCTGGAGCCAGTATGACTATGACATCCCCAATTTTGTGAAGCTGATGGTAGTGAGGAGGGGGAGGAGAAAGAGAAGAGGAAGGTGGGGAAATACCTAGCTATTCAGATCTGGTCACCAAACATGGCGAAAAGCCATTTCAAGCAACGTTTCAATTCTGAATGATGGTCTTTCACCAGGGTGATACTGAGAGTATCTTCCACTCTGAAAAGTATAGACAAATAATAAGCAAATAGAACAAATTATAACATAAACAAAAATTAACAATAAGTGATAAAAGCAGGTAAGTAATTAATTAAAAGTGTAAAATGAATTGAAAAAAATAAATTATTATATAATATTAAATTAAAAAAATTATATTAGAAATTTAAAACTGTTTTGGATACATGTGACGTTACGCATCCCTTGTCACTCAATTTACGTCGTTTTGGTGAGTTTTAAAAAGGCTTAATAATTTTAAAAAATTAACTATTTTTAAAAGACAGTTGAATTAAATACTTTCTGAAACCATTCTTCCTATATATATATATATATATATATAATATTAGCCTGAACTGCGTTAACTTATTTATCCTAAACTTGGTCCTTTTATCATGGGATATAAATCAAAAACATATTTCATCTCGATCTAACAATGACCCAGTTACAAGTCGTAAACATTCCAAAACATTCGAAATTCATTTCACTCTCTGGGCTTGTTTGCCCATTTGGCGATGTAACCTCACAGACACTCTCGCAGCTCGCGACGTGAACCAGTTTATACCATATTCGGTATAAACACCGCGCGTTATGGCATCAAGTACAATAACAGAAGCTCAGGGGCGACCTGGCTCGTAGGGGCTTTTCCAGTGGGCGTAAGAGCAAATTGTCCAAAATATTATGTCAATAAATTTTGATAAAAAATTCTCACTTCGAATACCCCCCTTTATCATGAAATTCGAGGTTTTATCCAATATTAAACCGTCATTCCGTCACAGTTCTATATTTTTAATTGTGATGATACAAGAGTTTTAATTTGCAATTGCCTGAAGCGATTGCAACTATAGCATATTATTAATTATTGAAAAATTATTTTATAACCAATAATACTCGACGAAATGAAAGAATACACAGAAAAAAAACGGTCGCGACTGAAATACGAACTCAGAATCTCTAGTCTATTCACGACTGGCGTCTTTTTCAATTGAGCTACAGAGACCTTGTTTAATTCCGTATTTTATTAAGAATTATTGATTTTATTTACAATAATTAATATTACGATGTAAAGCTTCAATAAATTAATTGTAATTTTAATATAGCGTATTGTTTTAGAGAATGTTAGAATGGAAAAGGATGGTTTATACCTGATTTTTTTTTTATATCTGATCTCTTAACATAGCTAACGAGATATAATCATAAAATACCTTTCGATTACAGATTGTGGTCTCTCGCCAGGGCGATACTGAGACTATATTCTACTAGAAAACCAAAATGCAAATCCGTAAATCATATTAATTCAACTTCATATAATTATGTTTATAAAACAACGCAAATAGTAACGGTAATACGCAGAAGAAGCTTTAATGTTTAAACTGCGTCTACGTTGCAAAACTTATAAAAAGATTTTTTCATTTTCATGAGAAAAACTGTAAAATATTCAGCAAGGTTCGGGTAAATGCGTCATTTAGGGCTCTAATTCCTCCAATCAAGATCCAACATTCAATCTTATAAATATTTGTAAAAAATTCCATCTGCTTGATTAAAAATTGTATTTTCCATTTAATTACGCAGATGGAATTTTTACAAATACGTCTTATTTACTAAAAAAGATTTATCCCAAATACCATGAATCGAAAATTGAAATTCTCTCACGCATAATTTATACATTAAATCATTCCACCCCCGATCACAGTTTTTCTTGGAAATGCTTTCATTCCAGATTATTGCGATTGTTGGGAGAATGTGTGATAATATCGAAGCTACAGGCGTTACAAACATGAATTGTAATACGTATATAACATGTACGACGTAATTCATCCTCAAACTTTTGTAAAGCACAAATTCAACTGATTAACGTTTAAATGTAAAATGTTCCTTTTTAAATCTTCGACCCACCGTACCCATGTTTCAATTTAAAAGTTGCTTTCATTTACCTACGCTTGTGCCCAAAATTTTAACCATCACGATAAAATTGTTTGTGTCCCCATGTTCCCACTCCACACCACGTGGAATTTCCGAGAAAAGCGTTTGGCACGTGTGACCTGATACACCCTGTTCATGGAATATATTGTGTGACGGTAACAACAATAGGGTTTAAAAGGGCGTTTTTAATAATGGGCCTGTTTGAATTACAAGTCTGCCCCTGTGAACCTCGTGTTTGGAGACCAAGGTCAAAAACCCGGGAGGTGTAACCCGTGTCATTGATTCGAACCGATTGACATTTAAAGACAATGATTAAGTAGGTACACAAATTAAATACATACCGTTAGTACTTGAACGTTGTTTATATCAAGATCTCTTTTGCATAAATACTCCCACTTTCATATCGCTATACGATTTAGTAACCTTTTTTTGTTTTATGAAGGACGTATGACAATTTAATACCCTTTCAAATATAAGGATATTTAAATAATTTGGAGATGTTTATAAATTTGTACTTTTTTAAACCGATCGTGAAATGTATGTATGTTTGATATGTACTTAACTTACGAAGAATATAAAATGGGAGTGTCTGTAGAATATATATGACATGTACATGTAGGTGCATAGAAGGAGACGCCAATAATGCCTTGGGAAGACATGGCACGATGAAAGAATGAAATACTTGAGTCTAGTCGTGTCGGGAGTTGATATATGTAACGATGTGTATATATAACTATGTATGTGAACTATATATTTTGTTATTATCATCGCTTTTACAATATTTTGATAAATTGTTAACTGTTTTTGTAAAAAAATATAAAAATTAATGAAGGAAGGAATGCTTATATAGACAAAGTTGAATGGTGTTCCATGCTATCTGCCTATCCCTTCTTGAATTGCGTGATGGATAGTTTATTAGTTAATGAAGTATAATGTTTTTTTAAATGATCATCTTACAGTATGTACAGCTGCTTAATGCTTTCCAACTTTCTAATTTTTGACAGTAGACAATTTTTTGTTTTTCCCCTGAAAATGTGTATATAAATCTAATTATAAAAACTCGGGGAAATTGACACTTGACACCATAACTCAGTTAAATCGTGTCCTTTGACATTCCATTGCGCATCATATAACGATTTGCTGGGAAATTTCGAGAGAAATCTCTTCTCGAGAGTACTTCGTTAAGTCAATCTATTCGAGAATATTGCTCTCTACAGAGGTTCGTATCAAAAAACAATCTACGATGTACAAAAATACATAGGAATCAAAATAAAGAAATCTGTTTAAGTAAAATAGGTTATTTCGTCCATGGGTGGCTTTGGATAATATATTTATGTAGCCTTAAGGGGGTATTCTGGTCTAGAGACATGAATTTTAGGTAATTTTTGAAGTGCTGTAAAAAAAAGCAAGCAATATTTTTGGTCTCAATTTTTTTTATACATTATTTATTCACATTAGAAGCATACAAAAAAAAATTAAAATGTAAAAAAAAATCAAAATTCCGTTAGTTATCAGCTGATGAAGTGGGGAGTCTCAAAAATTTGGTGCGTGACCATACCCACGATCTTAACTCTCCTAGAAATCTAAAACCAAAAAATAACAAAGATTATCAATCTATAATAATGTCGCAATGTCTGGAACTACGGAAAAGTTGGAAATTTTTTTTTTTACAAAATGGCGACTGCCTAAAGAAAAAAAAATAATTTGTACCACTTTTTTGGACATTCTTCGATTTTTTAAAAATAGTAAAAATGAAAATTTGGGGATGGCCGTAGTTCCGGACATAGACAAGTCCCTAAAGAAGACTCTCTTAAAATTTCAAGTAAATCGGTTCGGTAGAACCTGAGAAATCACTGGTATCAGATTCAAAAAGACAGTTCTGAGAAAAACGCGTTTAAAGTTTCAAGTAAAATTTTTGCAGTCTAAGTCATAAAATTATATTTTTAACTTACGTTTATTCAATCTGCCATTCCTGCTGCATACATCGGACCTTCCTCGACTTCGACTTCCTATATATATATAACGGAACAAAAGAGCTTACTAAGAAATATAGATTCAGGTAGTCGGAGAATCCATTATGTCTTTTGTTCGATTAGTTGCAGCCCAACCGGTTTGGATGCCAGCTCAGCAAAATACTTATTTCTCCGAAAATAATTTGAATTTTGAAAAATCCTCTCGTAGACATATTCTTAAATAGTTTAACTATGAAAATATGAAGAAAAAAAAAAACGATTTTTTTTTATTTCTAGACCAGAATACCCCCTTAAGTATATATTTTAAATTCCGCTCTATTATTTAAAACATTGAAGAGATAATCCGATAGAAGTGTGATCATGTCATCAAATTAAACCTTTCGACTCCTTGGCCCCAGGCAGTACGATAAAATGTTCTATTTTTTTTTTATCACGGCATGGAAGGGAGTATTCGAATTACACCACGCTTGAATGTGTTCATAGCTGTGGCTTGCGATGCATAAAGGCTGAAAAGCTGTGTCTGCCCCAAGAAAAGCGAACCATTAAATAAAATAAATTATTTTTTGATAAAAATATTTTTATCCAAAGACAGTGAAATTTTTTTTACGTCACATTCGTCTATATTGATAAATTGTTTCTATGTGACAAAAGTACACTTAGTAAAATAATAAATATTGCTAATTTTCAAAAATTCCATGCATAATTCATACCCGAACTTGAAAATTTACACACAACGTACTTTTGGTCATATATCAATGCACGCCACTGGTTCATAGAAAATGAGATAATGTAAGTAACTAATTTTTCCGTGCATGCCACTGTACGTGTCTGCACTGCGCTGTACCGGTAGACGTGAATAGTAGCTTACTCTTCAGTCTTCAGTGTTCAAAACCGTTATTTTAAACTGTTCTGAATGTTCCCATTCATTGTTTTGAATGTCAGAACTGATTTCAAAACATTAAATTTTGTCTTATTCTTTGTTTTCACAATACAATTATTATTATTTCAGTAGCGCAGATCCGTGAAAAATCACACAATATTATTATTGTAGGATTTGTGAAGCTGAAAGTTGTAATGTTTGAAAGATGAAAGTAAAAAATAAAAATAGTATTAAGAAAAAAAACATCATGAATAAATGTGTTTTAAAAAATGAAAATACATTGTCAAGGCCGAGAATCAAACCCCAACCAACTGCTCGGAAGGCAACGATGCTGACGTATACAAACTAATTGTAAGAACAGCAGCATAAATTCATGATATGTCCTGAAAATTAGAATTACGTATTTGTGAATTAGAATGTTACGTACCTACATCACATCCAAAATTATATTATTTAACTAGCTGGATTACCCGGTTTCGCTCAGGAGAACATTCGAGAGTGTTCTGGAATGTTCCACAATGATGTTCCTGATTCCCTATTCCCGAACATTTCACAACATTCCAGAATGCACCGAGATGTTCTCGTATGTTGTGGAATGCTCTCGAATATATATATTTTTTTTATATATATTGATTAAAATTAAGATTATCGAACCTTTTAGAACTTTCCAAAACCTTCTAGACTCACCGCCACACTCCGCCACTCATTTCTGAAAGCTTCTAAAAATTTCTATTTCCATAACTTCCTAGAGCGTTAGCGAACCATCCAGAACATTCTCAAACCTTTTGGCTCACCAACATACTCCACCACTCCTTCCAGAACTTTTTACAGCTTTATCGACACACACCGCCACTTATTTCTGAAAGCTTCTAGAACGAATAAATTTTCTAAATATTCACAATTTTCTAAATCATTTGCGAATCATCCAGAACCTTCTAGACTCACCGACATACTCCGCCACACCTTCCAGAACTTTCTACAGCTTTATCAAATCTTCTAGAACTTTTCGGAAGACTATTCTTGAAATTTCTAGAGGACGAAACTTCCAGCCCTTATATCTTCAAAAGCACGCCCTTTAGGGGGATAAAGATCCTGGAGGGGGGATAGAGATCCTGGAGGGGGGATAGAGATCTACCACATCATATAACTTCCTTGATCATTTCTGAGTTTTTGGGACTTTCTTTTATAATATATATATATATTGATTATATTTTCCTCAGAGTGTATTTATAAGTGGTTTAACTATTCAAACACGTTAAATTCACTCCAGTAATATATCTATTTAGATTTTTTTTCCTCCAAGACTCTCTCCATTCCTTTGGTCTGGTTGTAAATGGTCTAATGAATAATGAAAGGTTTTCCGGGCAGAAAAGCTCCCTGAATAAGGGAAGAGAAATATTTACCTCAATCTGTGAGTATAATTTGATTAGAAACATTTATTCAACTGGATTTTAAATCCTGACTGCTCTTACCTTAGGGCGCTGCCTTCACGCCGGGCAATTCGTTCATGAAAGGGTCAAATTTATTAAAGGCAATGAAACCTTTATCTCTCAAATCGGCAGACAAATATCTGATTTATAAAACCTTCTTTTAAATATAAAACAAGTGGAGTCCTTAGAAGAGCCCCTCAATAAAAAATAAAATTCTTACTAAATTAAAAGGTCATATATATTAACATGTGCTGATGATGCGACTAATGTCATACTATTAATGGTAAACAAAACGTGATACGTGTTCACAGATGGCGCTAGTTTAAATATGTAAAAAAAATCTATTTTAGCACGTAATGCTTTCATATTGAGATGAATTGTTTGTTGGCGGGTGTAGATACGAAACAATGGCGTGAATTGCTCTATTACCAGAGGTAGGCTCTGTGCAGTGTTTCAAGCTTAGGTGTGAATATTGTGCATTTAATATTTAAAAATAGCTGTTTTATTATCTTACTAAAAAGCATAAATTTGTCAAATAGTCAATTTATCAATGTAGAAAAGCATGTTCAGAAATTTGTGGAAAAATTATTTCCACCCAAAATTCTCCTATTTTCTTACGGTCCGTTTTTCTTTGTGTAGGCACAGCTTTTCAGCCTTTATACAATGCACGCCACTGATATGGAATGTGAAATGGAATTTTTTCTATTGTAATTATAAAGCTCAAGTCCTTCAACAAACTTAAAAAATTCTGTATATGTTAGTGTTACAATAATATATTGTATTTTTTTTAATTCGAGTCTCAGTCGCGACCGAATCTTTTATATTTTCTGTCGGAGTTAATGATGTTATTTAAAATAATTAATAATAACTTTGTGATTAATGTGTTGTTAAGTTTTCTTTCAGAGGAAACGATCCACGCAAAAGGACTTAAATTTATCACTATTGTTAGCTTACTCATTTTACAAAGATATATATTTGGAGTAACCTGAAACAAAAAATATGGTTTTTTGTTTTATTAACAGTTAAGCGGATATTTAAAGCTCCATAGCTCATGACTGACGTTGCGAGTTGGAAAAGGTTTATGCAAATTACATAAAGAAAAAGGTGTGAATATTTCATGGCGCAAACATTCTTGTTGCTATATGAAATCAAATAAATATATAATGATGCTTTTAAAGATGTGCAAAACTTGGATAATTAATTGCAGTACATGGCGTCATTTTATGACAAGTCATTTCAAGAGCGCCGTTATGTGAAGGTATCGAAGCCAGAATTACTCACACAGATTCATTGCTTGCATATAGCATGTTTCAAACATGTTATTTGACTTCAGAATTTTTTTTTCTTTTCTAATACACAAATAAAAGAACACAGAAAAAGTAATTGAAAACACTGAAAAAATTTTGGAATATTCAATTTCTATCAAAGGGTTGGTACACTTGTACCTTTTCACAGTAGACGTAGGCACAGTGGTGTGCACAGAATTTTTTTAATGAGGTTAGGCAATACGAAAAACAGCGACAAAATTTATTTTTAAAAAACTTACCACATGCGTGGTAAATTTTTGGTAAGAACGGCTAAGCTGCTGGCTTTAGCCAATGTTGGTTGGGATTACCTCCCAAGTCAAATATCCACATAAGCGCTTCATTTATGCATATTACAAGACAATTACTGAATAATATATATATAAAATTTATATGAGTAAGATAAGGTAGGGAATGCTTTTGTGCCTATATGGAATGCACGCTTCTGGGTGGGAAAGACACAAGCTTTAATTTCTGAGTGACGTTTCGCAGGAATATCACTGTTGGGAGAGTATATATTCACCAATGTACACAATCGTGAGTGTTTGTTCGGGTTAAATCTAATTGCGCGACCATTGTGATTACAAAAGTACGCAGTTCTATTCAAACAAAATCACTCCCCCATAAATTTTCCACAAGTAAAATATGGTTTTATGTTAATTTCTTTGAATCTGTTTGCCATTTCATTTTTATGTACCTTTCCATTTTCCATTTCCATACTGTGCGAGTCGTGCTCCCACAAAATGTAGAATCAGCAATATCTCTACACCGCGGCACACGCTATAGCGGCTACGTGCGGTGTCGGTCGTCGGGGTAATTTTATGAAAACTACGAATCATTTCCCTCCAACTTCTGGGTTCCTGTTCGCGAAATATGATAAGGCAGGCAGACATTTATAACGACGGAGAGATGGATCGAGTCATTGTTACTTCATTTCAGCGTTGGCTTACTCGGGCGGCTTAGGCCTGCGTATTATACTTACTAACAGTACATACGAGTATGGTATATCTAGACATGTTTTCAGGTTTTCACGGCCAAAAGTATTATCTTTAATAGTTTTTGGGATATTATGCCGTATTGCGCTTCCTCCTCGTATATCCAAGGTTTCAAACAGTGCAGTGTCCATCATCAGGGATGTGTAGATTGTGGTATAGTGTGTATTTATATATGTAAAAATGATCCCGTGTTACGCGCGTAAACCCTTTTAGGGTCAGTATTTCAATATAATATTAATATTTTTTATTATTATTGTTGTTAGTATACTTAATGTGATTTTCGGCGATCTGTTTTTGTGTAGCCGTTAAGTACCAGAACAAGACACTACAAGACAGTACAAGAACTACTTTTTTGCTTTCTCTGGTTTTCAAACTGCACCAATTTTTTAACTTTTTCGGATGTTTTTCATAGAATTTAATGACTACACTGTGATGTTTTTTTGTCTTTTGAAACCTTGTATATTTTCCTAACTACCTGTATAGAATTTAAATATAAATTATTTGTGGTATTTCTTGAGTTAGCAACCTTCAAAGTGATGATTGGCGCCATTTTTGAGTGCTGGCCCTTAAATAATTAGACTGTGTTGAATATTATTTACATTCACCAGAATCTCAACTCACAACTTCGTATTTTCCTTAATTATTCGTAGAAAACGTTTACTTAGAGGCTTACAATAATTACAGTATAAACACATAAATTTCTTTTAAAGGTATAAAACAAATTTATGTATTTATCCTATTAATTAATTACCTTAAAGAATCGCTTCAAGTATTGTGAGAACCCTTAGAATCTCCACCAATAACTCTTCACAATTTACTTTTAAAATACAATAAATTAGTTAGGATAAACCGCCCTCTGATAGGTGAGGTACTCTTTTAAAACACTTCAAAAACAAAATTACAGAATAACGCTGTCCTCCCCAACACCGTAAAAGGAAGTATGATTTTATGGCCACCGTAAATTAGGTTAGTTGAAAGGATTTTCCGTCAGTTATTAAGATAATAAATAAATATTTTACCCCTAAGCGGTTATTCCTATATCAACGTTAACCTGTGCTCTGGCATATAAAACAGAAATGAATGTTCAGATTTTGGTTTTGTACTTAGATTTTCCATTGACAAATTACGACAACGGTTTCAGGAAACGAATCCTTGAATGAACTTCTATACTGTATTATGAATGTGCTGTATTCTGTACATAATGTATTATGCATGAGGAAATTCCTCGAGAGGGAGTAATATTTCTGCTGATGGAAATTGAAACTTCCGCTAAGCCGTAAATAACCAACATGAATTTTGAATACTTTATTCATATCCATAAGCAAACATAATCGCTGGTAGGTAGTGTTTAGAATTATAATTCCCACATTGTTCTCTTTGTTTCTACACGTTCACATAACATCTCCATTAATTAGATCCTAAAATTCATTAATTCTAACAATGTTTTTTTTTTTATTTGTTCAATACCTTGTGTATTGATGGTAACAAATATGACGGTCTCCTTGGTTGTATAGCTCCTAGATATCTGGTGTATTTACTGTTACGGTGTTACTATTATATTTAAGTCTATCCTCATTGTAACCAACCTGTACAGCTGTTTTATGTATATATTTTTTAAATTTTTATTTCTTAATCTATTTAATACTTAGAGATGCTTTGATATTTCTGATATTTACGTAATAGTTATATTTTTGTAATATTAATGTTTTTATAATGTTGATATTTTTAAAAGTATTGATGTTTTTTATAATATTGATATTTTTATAATATTGATACTTTTATAATATTGGTACTTTTATAATTTTGATATTTTTTATGATATTGACATTTTTATAATATTATTTAAATCGGTGTTATAAAATTGGACTCTAGTATCTCAATAACAAAACTGTAATGCTTTTACCATTATTTTTTCTCTTTAATTTTTTTTTCAACTTATGTACAGCACAAGATGCATGCGCCTAAATATAATAATTTTGCCCTACATTTGTATGATGATTGTAATTTATTGTTGTATTATATTATATTGTTGAAATAAACTCCTGCTGACAAGCTACTTGCAGTGGCTTAGCGGGTATAAGTTCCCACTGTATATAATTAATATTATACAATAAAAAATAATAAAAAAAAAATTGTCCAGAATAATTCACATGCAATAGTTTAAAAAATTCTTTGTCTCTACAACACTTTGCCAGTCATAATGTAGTCATATATCCATGGTAAAGGACCACCATTAATGATCGATCCGAAGCTTGAAAAGGGTTTGGCCTTGTCAGGTAACCATAGATTTTCCCAAGCATCCTCTTCCCTAACTAACAGCCCTGCCATCGTCACCACTTTTAAATTCCATGTATCGACGAGGAACATAAAACAAAAAGTAACGTTTTTCTACAATCAGTCTAACTCACTAGCCAATAGGATGCATGATCTGGGCAACGAGTTTAGAGATATTGTTGATATACGAGTATATGCCGACTCCATTTATAAAATAAAGCGTCATCTATAAATACCAGCAATTTGATGAATCCTACAATTAGTTATTGTGGTGTGGATAATGTTGCCTTAATGATTAGTGTTGTAATATTGTTTTATGTTAAATGTTTTAAAAATATTGTTCGTTGCTTTATGGTTAAAAATCTCCATGTACTTATAATTTTGGATAGATCATTATAGTATAATCATATAATCAAATAAATAAATAAATGTCATATTTCCGTCTCTTTCTCTTCTGCTCCACAACAAACCCGATTGGGGATGCCATAGGTCCACTGACTCCGGGGACCTAGGATTCTTGTGCAGTATTCGCCAAAAAAATCTCAAAAGCAATTATTTTTTTCAGGTCAATGCGGAGACAGACAAGTTACCGAAACGTATCAATCTCTACGACGACGCCCTTACTGACGACGAGGACTTCGAAGAAGACGACAACGCCGACGGTTCTGGCTTCTCGGACTATGACGCTGATGATGAGAGCAGCAAGGAGACAGGAATGGAAGCCATCGACCAGGTCGACTTCCTCGGGGAAGTGATGGAGGCCACCCTGCAGGATAAAAGCCAAACGAGTACGGATTTGCACCCCCCCATAAAGAAGGTGATGAGGATTCTACTGGATGATGGAGAGCTGAAGGAAAAATATTGTAAGTATAACTATTTTTTTTCTGAATACCGTACAAGAGTCCCAATTGCTCCTTGCTAACCGGAGCCAGTGGGACTATGCATCCCCTGTGAGACCTAATGATATGGGGGGGAAGGAGAAGGGAAACATGAAGGCGGGAGAGTACCTGGCTATTCAGATCTAGTCACTAAATACGACTAAAACTATTTCAAGCAAAATATAGATTCAAAATGGTGGTCTTTCACCAGGGCAATACTGCGAGTATCTACCTCTCTGGAACGTGCCGCCAGTATACCAAATACCTACATATTATTTTTTTATGAATTAAATGTGAAATAACACAATCCGACTAAATATATTTTACTTGCGCACGCCGGGATTCAAACCCACGACCTCCGGAATCGTAGACGATCGCGGAATCCGTCAAAAAATTAAGGCCGTTTAATAAATTCTCGCTTCCGTTGTTAAAGAGATCATATCTTTAGAATTTTCTACCAAAAATGTGAAGCAGAAATTTTCTCAAATGATATTACCTTTTTTCTACGCATTATACGATAATCATTTTACATATTTACGTAATACATTTACAATACTATACTCGTATATAAAAACGGTCCTTTTAACGATATTTTATAACCTGGAATCTAAGGTAGGTATGAGCAGGTGATTCTGCGAATGGAAAATTATATTAACTATTGAAAATAACTTCACTAACTCTCAATGAAAATATGAATCAGGAAAAGACAGATAAAATAAAAATAGATACGGTCACGACTGAAACTCGAACTCAGAACCTCTAGTCTACCCGGGAGTATCGGGCATCTATACCATTTGATAATCTTGTTGAATTCCATAATTTCTATCAATAATAATAATAATACTTTGATGATTTGTATAGCGCCGTTTATTGGCTGCAGAAAAATAAAATGTTTCGTGAACACCTCACTAGAAGAACCTGTACTGAGGTGTGTATTGATTAATTTTGTTTTTTTTACTACGTTTTTTACACTACGAATTTTTTTAATGTGTCTTTTCGTTATATACCCATTTCAAAATAAAATATTTTTGAATTCGTTGTGAAATTCTTCCATAATCAAATTATTAAAAAACCTTTAAACTTTTGTTGAACTTATCTTCAGACTACTTGTAGATTATAAAATTGTCGATGGAAATTTATACCATGCCATTGATGAAAAATATACTTTTTAAATTAATCGTTTGATTTTTATTACTAACGGTAAGGAATTTTGAAAACATTAAAATTACGTGCTGCCAGCAATAAAATCTAAAATGTTTTTGCTATTTGATTACTCTAAAATTGAATACGGAATCAAGATTTTCCACCCCTGACGCAGTTATAAATATAAGTATTCTACAATAGAATAAATTTAATTGCACCAATCTGAAGAAACAGGTGAGGTCTGAAGTGGAACGAAAGCATAAAATCATTGAAGAAGATAATATTAACATATCTCAATGATTCATGTTCCATTCGATCTGAGTTCGAGTCCCAGTTACGACCGTTGCCTTTTTATTTTCTGTGTCTTTTTCCGTTTCATTGAAATTCGTTAACATTATCTTCTTCAATAATTAAAAATTATAATGAGGTTTATAAGATTCAATAAGTTATTCTAATAAATCGATAGTACAATTTTTTTCTGCTTGTTCAGTAATTTTGTTAGTATAAAAAGATATAATTAATTATTAAATCAAATTATAAATTTGTTTTATGAGAGAAAAACAAACGACCTACGTGGTTTACGTCATGAGTTTGATGTGATCAAAACTTTCAGGCATTTAAGCCTGCCGTTTTCTTTACTATCAATTCGAGTATCAAAAATTCCATTAGTATGCGATGAATTAGTGAGCAGTACCGAGTAAGAACTTACTGTGTGCGTACCCAAAAGCTTAAGCCTACTTAATCGAGACAGTAATTACTTTTAGGTACAAAACCAACGAGATAAGAACTTCGTCTAAAATATTCAGAAATTATCAATTTTTTTGTGTTTATTTTCTGAAACTCAAATTTAATCTTGTCTTGGACAGTTTGACAATATCTTATTACTTTTCAGAATATGTCAGAATATTTTTATCGAAAATAATAATTCTCTTTAAAAGGGATAAATAATAAATTCTTATTGAAGAAAACTGTACTGGTGATTAGGAATTAAGCAATTAGATAGTTTTCTAGATGGTATTCATTGTTTTCTAGAAATAAGTTTAATTCCGGAAAGTGTTCTACGCATATGACTTGCAACGGAAGGTTGCGGGTTCCTTCTTCTTATCGCGAAAATTTAGTACCGTCATCGATATAATATCAAGTAAATTTTTAGTTATTAATTATTTTTATTGAGATTTAAAAACCTCATTATTTAATAATTGAAGAAAATAATATTAACATAACCTAAATGAAACATGAAAACGGAAAAAACAACAATAAATATAAAGATTTCAGTCGCATCTGGGACTTGAACCCAGGACCTCTGCCTATCCAGGGCAACCGCTTTGCCAACTTAGCTAATGAGACCAGTTCAATTTGTGTCATCTTCATCGATATCATATCTCAAATTCAAGATTTGTCAATATTTTCATGTTTCATTTAGGTTATGTTAATATTATTTTCTTTGATGATTAATATCAAGTCTTCGATCGATGGGTATTTTTCATTCAATTTATGGAAAAAGACACGCCATTGCCCAAGCATTGTCGTACAGTCCATAAAGGTTGAAAAGCTGTACCCACCCTAAAAAAAAACCAACCATTGAAGAAAATAAAAGATTTTTTGAACGAAATGTTATTTATAAATTAATTAAAAATTCATTTGTATTCACCACTTTATTGATATATAAACATATCAACATGTTTCGAAAGCGATGCTTTCCTCATCATCAAATTCTACGTATTAAAATTGATGTATTCATAATCAGCGATTGCTGATCTCTATGAATATATATTTTTCACTGGAGTTCCTTATTGTGGAAAAGGTGGTGGAGTCTAGTAGAACTACCGGGTACACGGATATTTATAGCACTTGACATTTAACGGGGAGAGGGACATCGGAGAGTTAGTATTTATTAATTCAAAATAATGGTAATATTATTTTGACATACGATAAACATGGTGTTTTTAAAGAGAAAAATAATAATTACGTTTTCTTTTAATTTGCATGGGCTTTGCATTTATCAAAATAAAATCAGAAATATTTCGCATTTCTGACCATTCTACGTAGGTTTTACGAAAAAAAAACATTTAAAAAGTTGAATATCCTTAAAAAATGCTGTGAAGGTTTTTCTTTAACATGTCGATAAGATAAATTTAAAAAAAAAGAACATTGTGTAGTTAAATTTTTTTCATAAATACTATGTAATTTTAATGTTTTTTATTTTTTTATTCGGATAACAATTTTTTTGATACGTTTTTCTACAAAAACGACAAAGGGTTAAAAATATTTTTCTCCACTTTGAAAATCATATTCATATATTTAATATTTTGTAAAACATACAATAGAACGGTCAGAAAAATAATATTTCTGATTAGATTTTTATAAATGCTAAGCGTATGTAAATGTATAAAATATTTAATAAATATTTTTCTATTTAAAAACACTGTGTTTATCGTATTGCGTAATAATACTATCAATATTTCGAAATAATAAATAATTCCTCTCCGACATCCCTCTCCTCCTTAAGGGCAGTCTATGACGTTATTCAGCCATTTAAAAATAATGAGAATATCATTAATCGTTCTCGGTATAGAAAATAGCTTTACTTTTAGATTAGACATAATTGTTTCGTAGTAGATATCATTTACAGGTTGTCTCAACTAACAATGACCATATATAAGAAACCTCCTTTTTACTTTCTCCTAGCGGTGTTAGTTAACTTTGTTTTTTTTTTTCATTTTCTCAATAAAACGGTTGTACACCAATATATTAGACAGAGACAACAGATGTAGAATACATTACAACAAATAAGTGGGTATATGATACATGATGACATTTCTGGAAATCGAACGGTTCCGGCGAATACCACGTTCCAGTCAGAGCTACCAGAGGTAGTTTCTGGCACACCACGTTGGTCATAAAATCATACATTTTGTGCTTTTAGCTACGAATGTTTTGGTATATTTCATAAATCTCTGTTTTTTTCGAACGTACATTATTAAATTCTATATATTCCTGATGAAGAAAGCATCGCTCTCGAAACATGTTGATATTTATATATTATAATATAGTAGTGAATACAAAGTAATTTTTAATTCATTCATTATTATTCGATCCATAAAACTTCACTTTTCAATAAACTGATGTTAGAATATCAGATCGGTATTTAATTTTTTTTTTAAATACAAATAACACATGAGAGGTGGTAGGCTGCTCTCTGGCGGTCCGGTGAGGAATGAACATTTCTCTCTTTACTGCAGACACTGCACAGAAAAGTCAAGTTTGCTAAAGTAAGGTAACGGTTTGCAACACAGTTCATTGTGAGACTTTTCTGCGCAGTGTCTCCAGTAACGAGTGAAATGTTCGTTCCTCACCGGACCGTCAGAGAGCAGCCTTAGAGTGGTAAAAAATTTAAAAATGAACGGATATTGATTTTTAGACAGTTCCCCTTTACTCCGAATATACATTGTGCTGACCGGATTTATTCCACTTCAGAGACATCACATCCCCCAAACCCTTTTACGTCAATTACTTGCCTAAGCTAAGCAAAGCCTCCGCCGAGTGACCTTGGAACGGATATGGATATGCGTGGCTGAGGCAGAATATTGGGGCAATCTTCGATTTCCGTCGCCAAGGGGATGGAGATAATCCCTCGGGTATCGCCTGCCTTAAAACCTATTCTCATCTTATAACTCGAATCTTAAGACGGCCTCCATGGTCGAGGGGTAAGGCTCTCGACTACGAATCCGAAGGTCGCGGGTTCAAATAATTTGTAATGTTCCACAATTAATTCATTTAAAAATAATATGTATTTGCGCACGTTTCAGAGTGGAATATACTCTCAGTATCGCCCCGATGAAAGACCACCATTCAGAATTGAATCGTCGCTTGAAATGGCTTTAAGCCGTGGTTAGTGGCCAGATCTGAATAGCCAGATATTTCCCCACCTTCCTCTACCCGTTCTCCTTCCCCTCTCCAATGCCTTCAGCCTCACAACATTCCCGAATTGGGGGTGCCAAAGTCTCACTGGCTCCAGACGGTTGGGAGCAGTTGGGACTCTTGTGCGGTATTCATATAAAAAAAAATTACAATAATAATTTAAGCTTAATATAATTGGACTATGAATATTAAATATTTCTCAATAATATTAGATTCGCAGCCGAAACAGAAAACGGTACTGAGGTAGTTAACTGCCGAAGTGGAGTAAAAATTTTGGCACGAATTGCAACAAAAAGAAAGCATACTCGTCATAGTTGTCGAAAGAAACTTCCATGTAATATGTCCGAATTTAAAAGTTGAGGAATATGACTATTTAGGTGAGCTAATTTCAAACGCATCGATCCTCGAGAGAAAAAAACAGATCTGGAATTATTGCAGAAAGGCAGTCTCTTTTAGTATGAAAATGATCAATAATTTCAATAGGAAATATATATTAATGTTCGACATGGAGTGATCTGCGTTTCATTCAACCTTACCATACAAATAAAAAATCTGGGTCCAGTAAAATGAAGCAATCAACTAACTACAAGTATTGCATGTGTAAAAACTAAGAAAGATGTTTGGGATAAAATGAGATTCCTTTACACCCAGTGCCCAAGTCTTGAAATAAGCCAACTGGTCAAGCGCGTTAAAATTGCTCCATAAAACATTGTAATTGATATTTATTTTCTATGTCTGTGCTTGTTGAGAATCTGAGATTCCGAGAATCTGAGTCTTATTTTTGCTGCAAAACTTTATGTATCTTTCAATCCGCGATTTCTCCGTCGCAGAACGACAAATAAAACAGGTCGATTTGTTTTCCCACTGCGGCGTGTGTTGATGTATTAAACATTATTAATCGGTCTCTGCAGAAGCCAAAAGAGAGCCGAGTGAGCTTTTAATTATTACGTCCTTGTAAGCGTTTCATTTCTCCACCTCTCACACTTGGTCCTAAAACTGTCCCCGATAAATTATCCCTTTCATTTCGTGCGCGTCACATATTCACACCCCAAAAATTGTGCAATGTTAATTTTCCGGTGAGTAACATGTAAGCTTGGCAGTTTCGTGTATTTTTTTGTCATTATGACAACCTCTGTGGCAGGTTGGAGATATCATTGACTCTGGGCCTAGAGATTTGTAACCGAGTAATTATTTTTCCAACTTTAATATTATATTGGATTTATTCTTTCAGCAATAATTCAATTGTATTGTCCTATTGTATACAGCTAATACTTTGCGGTTGTTCACTATAAAAATAAAATAAAATTATTTAATATAACCCCACTTTAATTGAATATTTTCCTACCGGTTTCGGAATTACCGTTCCAATCGTTGTGTATAAAGTGAATATATTTTACATTATATTCTGTAGTTTATTTGAAAATCTTGATCCAGAGTGGAAGGAACTCTCAGTATCGCCCTAGAGAGACCACGATTTTCAAAATATTTGCTTGAAATGGTTATAGCAACAGCAACCTTTACTAGGTTTCAAATTTCAAGTACTTCTTAACCTTCTCCCCCTCCCTTGCTTCTTTCACTCTCTCAGCATTCTCCGAATTGGTGATGGCTCAAGGCAGTTAGAGTAATAGTGGGCGGCACTCACTGTGTAATTAACATATTAGCATTGCAAACAAGCCTCATTCAAACAAGCAAATTTTCCCATCCTAATATTGAATGGGAACACTGGAATTATTTTTCATTGGCCTTTCCGAGTGATTTTTGTTTTGTTACGTTCCTATCGGTTTTAAACACCGATTAAAATACAATACTTGTTATTGGGGATCATTTAGCCATTCTTCACTGAATATGCATTTATATCTTCAATTGTACATTATATTCGATCTCCTTCTTGTTGGCTCAGGTTTTATGTATTTAGAGACATAAGAATTATAAACAAAGCAAGTAGTGTACTCTAGCAAATATGTAAGATGTAAGAGGAATGAGATGAGATACCAAGTGTACCCTAGCTATGATGTTGGAATAATGAGCTTATGTAGGAGACATATGGTTTTTTAAACAAACTTACAAAGAATTGCACCGTTATATTTAGAAAGTTTGCGGACATAGTTAAAAGGGTCTTGCATATACGAGAACAATAGATTAGTTTGCAATTTAAAGGATGTGACAATAAACATATTTATATTTTAAACAATGACCAAGAAACATTCTTACAGTAGATTTTGGAAAATGCTTTTGGCGATAGTTTTATGAAGACATTCATAATTCTGACATGAGGTACTTATTTTAATAAGTACTATGATAAAATGATCTTGGTTGACGTGTCGTCTGGTCAAGTTTAAGATAACAATAGCTTGGAATTTGATAAGTAGATAAAAAGTTTAGGGTCAGATGAGTTGGTACATAATGACCGGTCAGTACCTGAGTTGGTATCGCGTTGGGTCCCACCCAGATGTTGAGTTTAATTCCTAGGCTGGCTAAGTCCTCCGTCATAACACAAGCAACATCTTCCGCTTACTGTGAAGGTGGTAGGAGATTTTCAATTAATAATTATCAGGTTATTCGTAACCTGGGAATGTGTTAAAACATAAAATAAATAACACTCTAGGTAGCTAGTAAAAACTCTGGCAGCTGAATTCAGCAACAGTCACAATATATAGCTAACTTATGCTTCGACGAGTTGACTTTGCTACACTAATCGACAAATTACGACAATGAGATCAATTACCGATAAGTGACAAGCGCTTCTAGTCCCAGTTGCACGAGTTGTGCGAGAAGTGACATGAATATTTAATTCCAGCAGATGAGTACTACGGGAGTTTTGAATATACGAGTATGGTAGTCACAAGTAAGCTATATCACGTAACTCGGGGATAATATTTTCGTGATACGAAGGTCTTCTTTATGATGCGGTGACGCGGTCGAATACGTAAAGTCGATTATCCCCGACAGATGCGAACTCAAGGCTGAAAGAACGCTTCCCTCTGTTTTATATTATTTTAACTTCCTCGGTATTGTGATAGGGAGGGAGATCTGCTGTTGCTTGATGAATGTGATCCTGTTTATAGTTGTACCTACACAAATTTCATAATCGCAGAAGAGCATGTTTGAGACATTGTATGTATGTGAATAAAGCTAGGAGTATACGCCAGGACAGAGTTTTGCTATGTTCGGTTTGCTCTACCTACCCCTGTGGAGAAATCGCATAATTGTTAGTTTGTTGACCGGCTAGTGGCTTAGTGGTTCAAATCGTTGGGTTCGTATCAATACTTTGCGGGGTCAATCGTATGCTAGCTAAGTCCTCAGTTTCCGATTATAATACGACGTTAGGTGAAATCTAATACTGTCCGTACGTAAATAATACTAGGATAATTTGTACATCGCCGTTTTTCTGAAAATCACCCCAAGGTTATTATCAATGGTTTGGAATAAAGTTTTCGGGTTGTGATACCTGAAAACTTTACACCTAGCTTTACTCCTTCCCCTAATCCTATCCTTTCCCCTACCCTTGCCTCTACTCTTTCCCCACATCCTTTCCCCTACCCTCACCCCTGCCGCTACCCGTACCCGTTACCTCTACCCCTTATCCTATCCTTTATCCTACTCTTTCCTCTACCCTTTCCTCTACTCTTTCACCTATCCTTTCTCTATCCTTACCCCTACCCCTACCCAGTAATTGGGATCTTATTTTAAACGTCAAGTTGGCAAAATTTCATCTAGCTCGGAATAAAACTGTATGTTTGCATGAAAAAAAAACAAACAGACACTCTTCTTTACATGTATATAGAGCGATTGCATTTTAAAATCGTATATACCATTTTTTTGCCACATTGTTTGAATATTCTACATAAAAATGAAAATCAATATACTTAGATACCGATTTGCGTTTACCCTACAGTGAAGAGGGTCTGCTGGGTTTGGCAAAGGCATAATTTGATGTTTGTTTTCAAACTGGACCTAAACTCCTAAGGCCTATGAACAACAACCAACAACTTGGCATGACATGACCGGTTTTTGGAAGCCCGTCAATAATGACGGGAAAGAATAAGGATTTTGATCACGTAACAAAGCTTTGTAACCAGAGAGATTATTAAGAAATTGAAACCAATTCCCAATTTCGACAACGATTATGTTAGAGAAAATCAAATTGTATAAAGCAGCGAATTCTCCATCGGCTTTATGTCTTCGCAACTATTTCTAGCTCGCAGCCTCTTTTCCACCACAGAGCTTTGAAATATCAATTTAGCTACTTTTAATTTGCATTCGTCAACACGTGAACCAGCCGAGATAAAATTTTAAATCGGTAGACAGCTTTTTCATACCACTCAAGAAATAACATGGTAAAACAATCTTATCCGGATGATTACTTATATTCCAATTTCAAAATGTGCATCTATATTATATTAAATACTATCTGATGTGTACCCGGCCTTGCTCGGATACAATAATTAATTTGACAGCGAATGTAACTATCTCCAAATAAAGAAACGTTCATTTGAATATTGTATTTCATTCCAGACGTTTATTTTTTCAAAACATTTATTTTTATTTTTATATATGAATACCGCACAAGAGTCTCAACTGCTCCCAACTGTCTGGTGCCAGTGAGACTATTGCATTCCCAATTGGGGAATGTTGTGAGGCAAAAGGTATTTGGGAGGGGAAGGAGAGGGGGAAGAGGACGGTAGTGAAATAGGGAAATACCTGGCTATTCAGAACTGGTCATCAAACACGGCTAAAAGCCATTTCAAGCAACGTTTCAATTCTGAATAGTGGTCTTTCACCAGAGCGATACTGTGAGTATCTTCCACTCTAAATATCTAAATCATAATGTTTTTCAGTGGGTACCTACTCGTGTTTTCCATTTAGAAAATATTCTAGACAAAAAAAAAATTCTTCTCTTGAATATGCAATCTGTGGCTAACCAGAGTGTTATATCCATGGGCTAACCTAAATAAAACATGGCGGGTTCAATGTTTTTTATACTAATTTTAAAACGTTATAGCGGCAGTTTTACATACTGGATTAAACCTTCCCGGCACTAATAACAACAAACTGTGCTATTTTCAGCGAAACCGGTAGAGTAATTTTCGAGAAAATCGGAGACAAACAAACAAACTTACATTGATTTTTATATATAAAGATGGGTTACGTTCCCAGCTCGATTTATTTATTAAAGCCTTAAAGGCTTTTTACATGTTGTTAAGAAAACTTAATACTTGTAAAGTACATAATATATACGACCCTTATAATATAAGGTATGCATCCAGAAGTCACGTACGTTTTCAATCTGACCTTTTTCAAACATGACAAGCGTTGATATCTGAAACCCGAATTCGGAAGATCTATACTGAGCTAACATTAGTATCTAAAAATAGTTTTAACCCGAGTTTATTCGGAGAACAAGCCTTCTGGTTGAACGAAAGTGAAGTTAGGGGATGTTCTGTGACCTTTACGATAAAGTTATTTTTCGTCATAAGCTTGGTTATGAAAAAGCATGTTCACGTTTTTACGACGGCGGCCTAACTTTAATTCGTGTCTACTGCTTGTCCTTAATTTTATTAATAGACTCCCGATTATTCCTCCTAAACCCCCTTTAACCCCCTTACGTGAGGGCCGCTTAACCGGGATTGCCGGATAATACAGAAATACCTGGAATTATTTTGTGTGGGTAGATACCCGATATTTTTTCCCGATAGTCAGTAGATACTGACTAAAAAAAATACGTTTAGTAGAAATGTACTATTATTTTTGCCGTACGACTTTCGTAAGCCGGTGCCAATTCATTTAGCAATGTACGCAAGATGGACACACTTACACTGGTCCCGGTCCGGGACTATTGCCATGCAAATAGTGATTACTCAATCAAAATCAGTGATTACTGAGCATATTTCAAGTAAAAAATGTAAACGATTTTTTTTTACCAAATGCCATCTATTTTTTTTTATTTCAAATATGATCAGGTAACACTGCTTAAAGTTTATCAGGTACGTACTGTTAAACCCTGTATATATTGTTCTAATAAATTATTCAAATAGGGATTGAATGAATCAATGACTAGAATATCTAGAACTAGGATAATCGAAGAATAACCTAAGCTTAATCGGAGAATAATCTAAGAATAATCTAATAATAATCGAAGAATAATTGAAGAATTACTTCATAACAATCGAAGATTAATCGAATAATAATCGATGAATAATCTAATAATAATCTAAGAATAATAAAAAAATAATCTAATAATAATCGAAGAATAATCTAATAATAATCTAACAATAATCTAAGAATAATCTAGGAATAATCCGATGAATATTTATTTTTAATTTCAAATATGATCAGGTATTACTGCTTAAAGTTTATCAGGTATGTACTGTTACACCCTGTACATATTGTTCTAATAAATTATGTAAATGGGGATTGAATGAATCAATGACTAGAATATCTAAAACTAGGATAATCGTAGAATAACCTAAGCTTAATCGAAGAATAATCTAAGAATAATCGAATAATAATCGATGAATAATCTAAGAATAATCGAAGAATAATCTAAGAATAATCGAATAATAAACTTATAATATTCGAAGAATAATCTAATGATAATCGAACAATAATCTAAGAATAATCTAGGAATCATCTAAGAATAATCAAAGAGTAATCTAATAATAATCGAAGAGTAATCTAAGAATAATCTAAGAATAAACGAACAATAATCTAAGAATAGTCGAACAATAATTTAAGAATAATCGAACATTCATCTAAGAATAATCTAAGAATAATCCGATGAAAAGTCTAAGAATAATCTAAGAATAATCTAAGAATAATCAAAGAATAATCTAAGAATAACCGAATAATAATCTAAGAATAATCGATAATTGACTATTGAGAATAATTGAAGGATAATCGAAGGATAATCGAAGATATGATGATTTTTTTTTGTAGATTTAAAGGTATTTACAGTATTAACCATATTGCGACAACACTAACATGCTGCGCAAAGTCGTAAAATGCATTTAAATCACACGTCCCTTTTTCCAGCGAAGAGGTTGTTTTCTTTAATACATGAAACGTTGCCAGAATTAACATTACTGCTGAATAGTGAATAGCCGTGTTCTCCCGGCCTCAATCTGTGCAGAATCCTTCCCAAACCCCTTTATTTCTCAAAAAATGATTACTATTAACCGATAAGCCCCGGGCACTTAGATTCTACTGAGGTAATCACATTAATAATTTAAAGGTTGTTTTAAATAGAGTTTGTCAGATGTCAGATAAATAAGACATTAAATTGAATTACGATATGATGCCTCGAGCCAGTAATGCCCAAATCTTTTGATATCCAAGGAAATCATATCCTCAAATCAAAAGTCCTCTGTTTCCGCAATCTCCTTTGCGAAAATACAGATAGTCCTGTTATCTGCAGTGTAAACTGATTTCCAGAAAAACATACCGGTTTCCAGAAATGAACCTTCAAAAGTTTGAATATTTCATCGGAAGGTTCACTTCCGAAATGCCAGACCCAAAAATATGAGAAAGGCTGCGGTCGCTTTAATTTCCAATAAACTTGAATCTAAGATTTCAACAGATTCTTAGAAAATAAAAATTATTATTTTATGTACTGCCGATAGCCTTGCTTATCATATATTCTACGGTCTTTCTTTGGTAGGTACGTCAAATATTCATTTTGTTCTAGTTGAATTAATTTTTTACATATTCTTGTGTTTTACTCCTGTTTACCATCTCTAAACTAATCCTGTTTATCATTACTTCCCTTTTTTTATATTAACTCTGTTTAAGGGGGAGAGGGATGTCAGAGAGCAATTATTTATTGTTTCGAAATATTGATAGTATTATTACGCAATACGATAAACATAAAGTTTTTAAATAGAAAAATTTACATAGGCTTAGCATTTATCAAAATCTAACCAGAAATATTACTTTTTCTGACCGTCCCATTGTATGTTTTACAAAATATTTAAAATACGAATATGATTTTTAATGCGGAGAAAAATATTTTTAGTCCTTTCTCGTTACGTTTTTGTAAATAAAAACACCATTTTTATCGTATGGCAAAATAATATTATCATTATTTTGAATTAATAAATAATAACTCTCCGACGTCCCTCTCCCCGTTAAGACTAGTCATCTTTGGTGATTCTGTGAGGAGGATCTTTTCAAGGAAACGTATGAGTGATCGTCGGAATTAACGAATACCCCCGATAATTTAAGCTTTTAAAATAAACAATCTGCGATCTCTGGTGTCATGCAATTTGAACAGATTTTTTTTACTAAATTTCTAGTTTAGCACAACTATATTTAGGTTTCTATAATGTTTCAGTTTTAAATTATCCATTAACTTCTTCAAGTAATGCAAAAATGTAGCATTATTTTTTTTAAATACTGATTGTATACTCCGTGTATCCTGATGAGGGAAAACATTATTCTTAACCATTTTATATTTATTAACTGTCAAAAAATAAGATATGGTTTGTTCCATAATATTCTTTCTTTTTTTACCTTTTTACGAGCACTACTTTTTTTCGGATCTTTTTAGTGAAATAAGGGAATAAAAAAAGTGTTTATAACGTGATAATATCACAATAATTTCTTATTTTTCTTTTTAGCCCGCTCCAAGAGAGAAGTCTTCTCGCACACAGCCAACGGAATACCAGTCCTTGAAGAGTCTTACGAGGCAGCCAGGGCCAGAAATTTCTCTCAGGAGCAACACGCTGATCAGCGCCACCTGCCGGCGGGAGACGGCCCCAGGGGGAGCCCCAGGATGCTAATGGATTGGAGCTCTGAACACGAACTGCGTCAGCAACATAAAAGGTAAAGGTTCAAGCAATACTAAAGATTAATCATCTATTCCCTTAGAGATTTACATCTCTTCTGATGTATTACTGTACATTATTTTTATATGTAATAATGATGTTCAATCTGAATGTAAAGCTTTCAATATACTGTTTATGTTCGTATGTATGAAATTAGGTGAAATTAAATACTTTGTTTCAACCAGAAACTTTATTTAAATTGTCTACTGGTTTTGGAAGCACCCCTCCTTCCTTTACCGGGAGAAAACTTAAACATTTTTACTTCAAAGGTAAGCAGTTTAGTTTTGTCCTGGGGACGGAATGGTGCGGCGCAAACCGGTGAACACTATAAATAAAATTAATTCTAGTGAAAAAATGTATTCGATTAATATTTGCGAAAATTGTAATATTTTATTTATGTGTATTGGGAAATGGTTTGATAATTTCTTCATCTTCTACATGAGCCTTCTGGCGTCGAACTTTGGACAACGGCCTCTCATAAATGTCTTGTTTTCCGATTCTTGGCGGTTCTCACCCATCCGAAGGTGGTAGTTTTTTTTTTCATCTCAGCAGTTCAATCAGTCCCCGCAACTGTAATTTATTTTAATAGAAGAAATAAAAAGAAAACAAAAGGGATGTTTCATAAAGTTCGTTTTATGCCAAAAATGGTCACGCTAAGGGTGATTTTTTAAACTGTTGATTTAAATTTTTTAAAGTGCTGATTCTGGATGTTCGTTTTTTGTTCTCCAGAAAGCACTCAAAGAAGTTCCAGTCTCAAGACATCACCACGGCTTCCCCTGGCCCAGTGTACTCCAGGCCCTCCAGGGTTATGCAGACAGACCAGGACAGCACCAAGGCCTTCCGCAGGGTCATCAGGATTCGGAAACCTAACGTCAAGAGCGGTCCGGGGGCAGATTATGATGCAGCCTTCTTGGTAATTTTTTTCCAACCAATTACTTTTGTAAATATTCTAATTATCTACTTTTAATATAGACTCCACACAAGGCCCTATTTCCCGGGTGGGAGGGGCTATTTCATATAGGAGATTAGGAGGTGCTGTATGAAGGATAGAATGTGACCAATAATTTAAAATAGTCAAGGCAGAATGTGGAGCGTGTATTTAAATACAAGTAATTTCTTTATCGGTAATCTAGCAATTTCGCAATGGTGATTCGAAGTAAAACCCACTGTTGTAGATAAATACAGGGACTGTCGCCAAAATATCGAGAAAAAAATTCCTGACTGCGCTAGAAGGGGTAGCGGGATGCGCCGAGTGGTGGGGATGGTAGGGGGGAGTCGCAGCTACCAAATGCGCTACCAAATCAGTCCTCTCCGAGCAACGGTAGAGCTAGCACAGTGATCCTCGCAAAGTGTGTTTCACTGTGCAAACTTGTGAAAACTGATGACAACGTCACGAAAGTGAAGGAAGTCTTACAGTCTGAGTGTCCGTCCTTAAACGGTTGCTCGAAAGGATTCGCCGCGTTCGAAAAGAGATAGCCAACACCTGGATTTTGCAACACGGCAATGCCCCTTCACACTCAGCTCTCGTCATCCAGAAGTTCCTCGCTAAGCATAGCGTGGCGGCACTGCCGCAACCGCCGAACAGTCCCGACTTATTTTTGTCTTTGCACCACCGGACTTCTTTTTGTTCCCCCGCATCGAGCGAAGCCTAAAGGGACGCCATTTGGAGACGTTCGATGGGGTGAAAACCGCTTCGACGCAGTGCCTTAAGGGGGTTCCGCCTTCTGCCTTCCAAGAATGGAATAAACGCTACCAAAAGTATGTTGACGCCCAAGGGGCGAATTTTGAAAAATATTAATTGTTTGTACGTGTATTGGCAATAAATTGCCTGAAAAAAAAATTCTCGATACTTTTGCGACTGACTCTGTATATATGTTTTATCCAAAATATCATTATTAATACATTGATAAAAAATACTTTGTAAACACCACCTTTTTAATATATAAATATCAACATGTTTCGAAATATATATGTCCTGTACAATAATTTAGCTTACAGGATTTTCCCATTTCTTACGCTCTACCTAGAATTTTTTTACAAATGGAAGACACACAAAAAATCACAAAAGAAATCTTAATCATAAAAAAGCTCCCAAATGATGAGTTTATGATGAGTACCAATTATTTCACACTCAAGACAAACTTAAAATAAAAAATTACACTATTTTATATATCAGCTTATTATGTAATCTTTTGAGATAATTATGAGATTTGTTTTACATTATTTTCTGGGTTATTTGTGAGAAATAGAAAAAGCAATCTTACTCTGATAATATTTTAATTCTTTTGTATTAATTATTCACGCATATGGTGTTTTGTGGATAGTTATTTTGAATAAATAATAACGTGATTTATAAAAGTCGCTTTTGTTTATTACGGTGAATACATTTGGGTACAGTATAAATTTGTGTGATGTTTTTTTTTATTGTTTAGTGGAGATCTGTCTTTGTATAACCGTACTTATAGACACAACTCCGTTATTTAAACATCAGCGTCAAGCTCCATGCAAATTTCATCGACCTTCTTCCATTGTATATAGAATATTCTTAGATAATACAGCTAAAAATTCTTCTCTTTTCACAAAACGATTATTTTTCAAATAATGTTTAGCAGACAGTTTTATCAAATTAGTGTTTCACACGGCCCAGTGATTTGAAACCGATGTTTGTGTGTCTAAAAATTATTCTTCTCGACTGGTTTCACGTAGAAATCAGGTTCACTCAGACTTCACAAAATCTCTTTTACTTCAGACGTGTACTCGTAGTTTCTAGCTCAAATTATATTTATCCAAGCGAAATTGACGTAAGTTCTGAGATATTCTCATTCTAATACACCGTATATTATTGTTTTTCATTAGAGATATGGAAGACGTATTTCTCTTCAAATGAAGATTTTTTTTTGTCTGAATGCTTAAATAAAATATATATAAAAATCAATGTAAGTTTGTTTGTTTGTGATCGATTTTCTCGAAAATTACTTTACCGGTTTCGCTTAAAATAGTTAAATTTATTTTTATTAGTGCCAGGAAGGTTTAGAAAGTAGTTTGAATGAAATCCAATATGTAAAACTGTTGCTATAACGTTTTAAAATTAGTATGAAAAACATTTTATTTTGGTTAGCCTATAGATAAAACACTCCGGTTAGCCACAGATTGCATATTCAAAGGAAGAAGGTTTTTTGGGTACAATATTTTCAAAATGGAAAACACGACTAGGTACCTACTTAAGAACTTTATGATTTAGATATATTTTGAAAAAATAAATGCTTGGGATGAAATAAAAATATTCAAATGAATGTATCTTTATTTGGAGATAGTTACTTTCGTTGTCAAATCAATTATGGCACCCTAATGACAAGCAAGAATTCACAACTTCATAAGTTTATTCCAAAAAAAAATCCAGAGCAAGGCCGGGTACACATCAGCTAGTTAAATATAAATACGCATGCTTCCATCGTTGGGTTAAATAATAATGTTTTATACCATATAACTAAATAAAACAATTCTAATAAAAAGTCTTGAATAAAAAAATCATCACACAGGAGAGAGCTTCGCAAAGCTTCTAAGTTACAGTATTTCTGAATGCGTGTTAGTTCGTACAGGGTCACAATTTAAACAAAGTTGTTTGCCGCAACACAAACAAAAAATTATTGTTATTTTTAAAACATGTTCCATGGTTTTTTGTAGTTATGAAATATTTAAGGAATAAACGAATTTAGTCCCGATGTTTTCAATACGCGCTTGAAGGTACTAAATTGTTTAGTTAAGGTTGGGGTGTTTTTCGACCTCTGTCCACTTTGAAGTTGATTGAATATCAGGGCCATTTAGATGTGTTTGTGTTTTAACGGTCCCTTTTAAACGCCGACTCTCGGCTCGTTTCAGTTTTTGATCAACCTTCAACCATAATCCTACGCCCGTTTTGCTCAACGCCTTATTTTGACAAAACTTAATTAAAGGCCGAGATACGGTGGCTAACGGAGACCGTTCAAATGCCAAAAATCGGGCTAATCGTTGATTTAATTGTCGATCAAAAAAAAATATATATATAAATATATATATGACAAAATAAAGATCATCCTTTGTACAGTATTGCCAAAACCGGGTACCTTAACTGTCTATCTCACAACTTGGATTAAACACCTGATAACTTGATGGTGATCATTTTCAATGGGTAATCTTTTTTCCAGCGACGAAAGCCGGAGGAGATCGGCGTCAGGCGGATCCGCAGGTTCCGCAAACACCGGCCCGAGAACCGAGCCTCAGTGTACTTCGAGGAACAATACGGTGACGAGGAATCCCACCCCCGAGCCCCCCTGGTGGCCGCCGAAAGCAAGCCGGTGATGGCCGCCCACTTCAGCGGGGATACCAGGAACATGCAGATTGGAAAACACGACGATTATGACGGTAGGAACCCAAACTCTAACCGTAAAAACCATCCCTCTAACAATAAAAACCATTACAAAATTAACCGACTTCAAAAGAAGTATTGAAATATGGATTATGGACACGGGAAGGAAGAATATAGATATGATGTTACAACCGAACAGAGTTTAACGTTCACGGTATGTTTTCTCCTAGATTTTAGAATTTTTATTAATTTATTGCATTATAATTTTTCTCTGGTAATATTTTAACATAATTACGAAAACTTACTTAAACATTTTAACAAGCTTACAAAAAACTTGACCTAATTTAAAATCCATAAATAAAACCATGTACAATGTGACCTTAGAACGGGGTACCCCAGTAAGGTCACATTTTTTGCGACTTTTGTAAAACATTATGAAATAAAAAAATTTAAAATAAATAAAAAAAACTGACAGATTTCCGGTAACATCTACCAGCGATTTCGTGTGAAAAACATGTTTGTTTTTAAATAAAAACCAACTAACCATCACGTCATTTCTCCACTGGAGAAGGCAGAGAACATTTAATGCAACACAACACTATCATGAAATACACTCCTTGCTTCGTCTGCATTCGTACATCACCCCACACTGCTGTTTTTCTTTTTTTTATTTAAAAAAGAAATCCAATTTAACAATGTTATTTTTAAGTTCTCAGATTTTAACTGTAATTATCTAATAAAATAAATAATATTAATTATTGCAATTGATTAAGACATAAATCTGTTTTTATCGAAAATATTACTAAACCTTTTCAAATACCATGAAAAAAATATATTGTAGGGGTAAATAAAATCACATAAATATTTTGTTTCAATGTGGCTTAACCACAGTTTGAAAGTGGCTTTGAACACCGAAACAGCTGCCACAATAATAACAAACTAAAATACTTACAGAACTACGATGTCAAATTAGATTTATTTTTAATTTTAAAAAAAATGATATCTTTGTACGAGACTTGTATAGCCCGCACAAGAAAGAAGAGTATAAGTTGAAGTATTCTTGAGTGAGAAGAGCAGGTCCGGGTAGAGTGTACGAAATCATTGCATTTTGTGGTGTAATTTTGACTTGTTTACGGTGAAATATATGCTTTTGGCTCGATTGGTATTGCATTTTGTGGTGCAATCTTCACTTGGTTATTTACACGTGTTGTGCAACAATTTATATTTGGTTATAAATAAATATGTTTTATCTGTTTAAATTGATTCACTCTAGACACGTTTGATACAATCGTTTAACTTATTTTTTCTATTATTCCGACATTTTACGTCACCCGACTCAAGTATTTGATCTTTACAATTCGCTTTCCTAGGCACCAATTCCTTCTTCATTCCACTTGCGCTTCACACAGAATCCCCAAAGATGATAAAGGCCTTAAGGAAAATAATTTTCCTCAGGGCCTCCTGTGTGGAGACACAAATAAACATATATATTGACACTCTTTTCGCCGTCCATCCGCTCTACGTATTCTAGCCTCGCTTTCTTAATTTCCTACCGAATATTTATCGAAATGTAATTTTCCCATGTTGATTTTATTTGGAATCTCGCAGAAATGTGCCCATGTTCAGAAAATTGCACCCCGTCAAATAAATCTCCAATGGGGCAATGTCGAATAGAATGAATTTTAATCCAATAAGTGACATTATTTTTTTTAACTAGTTTTCATTCTACGTTATTCAAATTCAAAATTATATATCATATCCAGTTTTCTTTATACGGTTTTATACGGAATTCAAAAATAATTTTAAAAATCTACACTTTGTACCATGTCAAACTTTGGGTACCCAACCCCCTGCGGCCCACGAACAAATTGAATATGAAAAAATTGGCCCTCTCCGGCTAAAAAGGTTGTGCATCACTGGTTTATGACCATCACTAGTATAATCTAACATTTAATAGTCGACAAAAATGAGGGCGCTGCGAACGTTTAAAATATTTTAAATGATATCCAAAATGGCTTATGGGAAAACGATTGTAATTTAAAAAAAGCACACTGGCCCAAGAGCATTTTTTTCACTTAAACCAAACGGTGTTCTGAAAATAGTGGCACTTTCTGAAAGGAGATCTTTCTAGATCGTATTCTAAGACATTTTTATTAAACTTTTTTTCATTATTTAAAGCTTTGCAAGGAAGATAATTACATGGAAAGGCAATTTTTACGTGTTTCTGAAATTTATGTATCGAAACAACCATGTATTAGATGTTATATAAATAAATAAAATAAAATAAAAAACAAAATCAGTTTCACAGATCAAATTAAAATTTTACCGCCCTAACCATTCGAACGTACGTGATACGGCCGCTACATCATCGCCCAAACGCAACAAACCGTATCACGTACGTTCAGGTTAAAAAATAGCGGTAACCGAAACCCACAAAACGTTCGTGATACGTCGTATACATCAAGTTCGTTCCTGCGTTATCGCTTTAAGTATGCCGAGGTAAGCCGAAGCTAACGGATGTGTTCGGTTGTTTTCGTATTCTTCCATACAATTCACACCGCTAATCAGTGATACCCCAAGCACGTGGAAAAAAAACCCGATGTTTTTTTACCTACTTTTTGAAAAATAACCCAAAGGCAGGGCGGTTAAAAAAAACACGAAATATGAAGTTTTTGCGTTGTTTCTTAAAACAAGCTGACAGATCCGAATACGTGAAAACATTTGAATGTCAAGAACACATTTCAATGACGAAGTGAGTAACTGTTGCCATAGTTATATGATATTTTATAGATCAAAAATAATATATATCTACAATCAATTACCAAGTTATAAGTCAACTGTGTCTTTTATAATTTCTGTGGCGTCATTATTAATATATGTCTTTTGATTTAAACAAAGGTTTAAAAATTTTACATACAAATACAACCGGTTTACAATTAGAAAAATTTGAAATTTTAAAAATCAGAAAAAGTGTTAATAGTCAATTAAATATAATTACTAATCAAATGCACATTTTTTAATTAGCTGTCGCTTGAATTTATTTTCATAAAATCAACAATAATTTATTTTTTTTCTAATATAAATTTGTTATTCAATGTTTTATAATAATTTTGTATTAACATTTTCGATTTATTTTAATTATTTTTTTATTTTTGTTTATAATTTGACTATCCTTTCATTTTTGGGTTCTATATTTATCACTTCTATATACTTGACATTATTATTTTTTAGTATTCTTTATATTCCTGATGAGGAAAGCATCGCTTTCGAAACATGGTGATATATTTATTAGTAAGGTGGTGATTACAAAGTAATTTTTAAATCATTTATTTATAATCTTTGTACTTACCAGACTTTTCGCCGACAACAAAATTTTTGTTTTTGTACTTTACCATACAAATTTTCACCACAATTAAAATTCACTCGATTTGTTGACAACCGGTAATGTTTCTTGCCAGGTAAACACCAAACACAGAGGTGAAATGAAAAAGGTATAATTAGAGTATTTTCCAATTACCTTAAATACCCTTATTTTAGTGTAGCAACGACAAAATATATTTGTTTTCCCGCTATACGATAAATTATTAATCAGACAACCCGTGGAATGGAAGATCCACTGTATTATTTATTCAAAGTCTGCCCTAAGTATCTGACATTTCCTATTTTCATGCCGCGCGCGTTAAAATGCTCTACAGTTTACTGGTGATTCGAATACACCTGTCTAAAGAATAACGTAGCGTCATAGAAATGTCTCCAATTAATTTATTTAAGAGAAGTAATGCAAAATCATTTGTTTTTGAAATGTAAATTTGATGGCCTAGAAATATCATAGATTATTTAATTAAATGCTGCAAATAGAACACGCATTGGCCTTTCGTATTTAACCGAGCATTTTTTAGTGAGTCTTTTTATAACCCTCGAAAAAGGAAAGAGTCAGACCTAAAAAAAAAATTAAAAGTATAAATCTCCTTCTTATGAACCCTTTTTACCGGTATTGTCGTAATGTTCATTGTGGCGAATTAAGTTTTTTAGAATATGACCGAAAAACATTTTAATATTTATGCCTGAGCTTTACAAAACAAAATAAACTACGTATTTTGTTGATTTTTTTTTTGTGTAAATCGAAACATGCGGCCAGTGTTAATCGGGACTTTTCAAGGAGTACGTGATTTCGTTCGAATTTTAGAAAGTGGATCTCTTTAATTATAGTCTCATTGGGACGATAAATAACATGTTTAATACCCGCGGCTTTTCTTTTTTCCAATATATATATACCCAGTGTTAGAATAAAGTTCAGTCGGTTTCCGCTATAACGCTATTTAAGGTGAGCCCAATATTTAAACGCCGGCATTCAAATCAGTATTAATTCTATAAGATAAAGATTTTAAAAGTCTTCCCTAAGCTCTATTTTGTCTAGCAGACAAGTGTCGGGAAAGTTTTCTCATTAGTGTAGGACTAGCGCGCTCAGAGGTGTCTCCTTCCCCTACTTATTTAACCACCCTATCCTCTCCCAATCCCTTGTGATCAAGGGAAGTTTAGAACTCCAGTTTGCCGTAGAGGGTTACGTAATACTGGAATTCTATTTTAATTGTATTTTATTCTTAATTAGAGGGGGCTTGTTACAAATATCACATTTGATGACTGTCAAATCTACAATCAGCGCCATTTTGAAATGTTGACATCTGGACGATCCCCGTTTCTCCTTTTGATCAATTTACGGTCGGCTGTCAAGCATGTTTGTCATTAAATCACAATTTGATCAAAAGCAAAAACGGGCTAAAAACAAAGATTTGACTGACTTCAAATATGATGGAGTTAGAAACGCTTCATAAAAACTCCAGTTATTGCATCCATTACTCATGATATATTTCCAGTGTATTAAGACAGATGACAGAATGCGTTGTGTTGCCGGGTATTAATGATTGCATTATTATTCAGGTAATGGACGCCTGCGTCACCCCATGGAGGTGCCCTACACCAAGTGGGCCGCGGCCTCCTGGCTGCCCTCCTTGGGGCAGGACACCCACTTCCCCCTGGAGAATGGTGCCGTCGCGGTGCCCGAGAGTGGCCTCTACTTTGTCTATGCTCAAGTAAGTTACTCATCTAGAAGTGTAACCTTAGTTATTTCTATGGTTTTCTAGAATATTGTCTAATTTCTGCTGAAATGTTACTCAGATTGACTAAAATGTCTTGTCGCTAAACATAATTAAATCTATTTCAAGCCACTACACTTACCTTACGATTACCTCTCTTACGGCGGTTACTTACATAAGAACACCCATAAAATAAAATTAATATGGACCCTATATCATAGCTTGGAGGTTTCGGCATTTCAACGGGTTTACGACTATCATAATATGGGTATAATCCTAGTATGGTGGTCGAGAGAACTAAAATAAATTAAAACATGTAAAACTTTTACATAAAATGTATATAAGTACATACAAGTATATTTTTATACGTGTGGAGTGTAAGGTAAGTTTGATAAGGTGATACTGTGAATCGAAAATGATGTGTTTCGTAAACACCTTCCTATGATCAGTGTTGCCATCGTAGAATCAACATTTCCACTAGGATCTATAGTAGATTCCGTCAAAACTATCTTTTCCGCCAGATATTCCGCTGATTTCGAGAGCCCTAAAACAACGAACAAAAGGCACAACAGTTTTATTAACAATCTGCCGAATTTTTGAATTTTCACGGCATGGCATCACCGATCATCAAATTGCAACGTAAACGTGGATTGTTGGTCTTGGTTACGTTTCTTCTTATGGACAACCTACCATATTTATTACTTCTGGGGGTAATGAACAGGTGTGACATGTTTCAATCAATATCGACTGGTACAATTTTTATTATTGACCACAATATTTTTGGTTATTTAGTAGATGGCTATTATTATTTTTAACTGATTTTTTTTATTTCAAGGGCTTCTAAATTGTTTAGCCGTAGGCCTATTCCATTTTTGTGTGGAATATTTATTCCCATAGTTTGGTCAAAAGAGTGATTAGAACTTATCAAATATTCCGCAAATTCCGAAAAACCTATATTTAAATAGTGTACCTATATTCCGAAAAACCTATATTTAATAATAATAATAATAATGTTTTATTTCAGCAGAACAAAGCGGTGAGTGCAATGCTCTGTCTGCCATATAAAAAGAATACATTTTAAGAATAGAAAATTACACATTGTATAAATATAATATAAAAACAAAAAATAAAAAATAAATTAAATTAAAATAACATATTTAACACTTATGCTACAATGGCCTGAGGGAAGTTCTCCATCTACGATGTAGGGGCGCGCCATGCCACTGGGCGACGGCCTGGAGTGTTTTCCGATCTCCGGTAGCGCTGACTCGTCCCGGCTATTCTGTGGCGCATTAAAGGGAGGCCGAACAACATTTAAATATTGTAGGTTTTTCGGAATTTACGGAACATTTGATAAGTTCTAATCACTCTTTTGACCAAACTACGGGAATAAATATTCTACACAAAAATGCAATAGGTCTACGGCTAAACAATTTAGAAGCCTTTGAAAGAAAAATAAAAAAACAGTTAAAAATAATAATAGCCATCTACTAAATAACCAAAAAAAATTACTTATAGTCCCATTTTAGATCTATTTCCGTTTCCCTCCAACTCTCTCTCTCCTCAAACAAGCCACCTCCGTAATTGACGTTCTGTTACCTTCTTTGTCTTTCATGGATTTTTCCCATCGTACATGTAATTAGGTATTTGGTATTGTATGTTCTTATTGTTACATTATTGTCTCCCTCTTAATATTATTTCTCTCTTTCCCCATTTTCACCCTATATATACAGCACTCCTGTTATTTAATTACTATGTTATATGTCCTGAAGACGATTCAGCAGAATCGAAACTAGTCGACAAATAAAAAAATAAATAAAAGTGGATTAAAAACAAAGTGACTTGTTATTTAATAACTTATGTTACGTGGAAAGAGATGGAAGTGACTATTAACGGGGAGAGGGACGTCGGAGAGTTATTATTTATTAATTCAAAATAATGATAGTATTATTACGCAATACGATAAACATGGTGTTTTTAAAGAGAAAAATATTTATTAGGTTTTTTTTAAATTTGCATGGGCTTAGCATTTATCAAAATATTATCAGAAATATTACACATTTCTGACCGTTCTACGCATGTTTTACAAAAACATTTAAAAAGTTGAATATCCTTAATAAATGCTGTGAAGGTTTTTCTGTAACACGTCGAAGAGATAAATTAAAAAAGAACAGGGTGTAGTTTAATTTTTTCATGAACACTACTTAACTTTAATGTTTTTTTTATAATGCGGATTACAAATATTTAGTTATGTATATTTACAAAAACCCAACGATAGTGTATTAAAAATACTTTTCTATACTGAAAAATTCATATTCGTATATTAAATATTTTGTAAAACATACAATGGGACGGTCAGAGTAATATTTCTGATTAGATTTTGATAAATGCTAAGCCTATGAAAATTTATGAATTATTTAATAAATATTTTTCTATTTAAAAACATTATGTTTATCGTATTGCGTAATAATACTAGCATTATTTTTAATTAATAAATAATAACTCTCCGACGTATCTCTCGCCCTTAAGTACATTGTTTTATGTGTTGAGTATGTTTGCATTGGTTTTATAATGTTTTGAATGAAGTGACCTTCATTTTTTATCCAGACCATGTAATTATAAAGTTTGATTGCATACTAATAAAAGTTTATTAGCCCGTGTGAGATGTGTGTTAGAGGATGTTCGGGGTTTTATTTGTTGAAGATTTGGTTTTTAATGTATTTTGAGGTTGCATTGGAAAGTGAATTTTGTTTTGTAAGAGGTGTAGTGATACAGATTTGGCATAAGTTATTTATTTATACTGTTTTTTTACAGATCTTCACACTTACGTGAGAACAATCCAGTTATAAAAACTCAGTTAATATACACAAATTATATAAAATTACAAATAATCAGACAAAGGATACAAAAAACATAAAATTACATAAACTCACTCAATGATACATAATACAATAGAAACAAGACACATAAAGAGAGACACAAGTTATAGAAAATATAATTATCCCAATCATTGTTACATACTTTAAGTAATAGCAGGACATTTTTTTCTGAAACTGTACAGATTATCGACAAAAATGTCTACATTAGCACACTCTATCTTATTATATAGTCGAAACATTCAAGGCAGAGGACTAAAGTAGGCAATGTTATTTCTGAAAGTATTCAGGTGGAATGTGCTATGACGTCTTAAACAATAGGAATTAGGTACATTTTTTCCAATAGACGTAATTTAGTATCTAAATTACCGTGAATTATTTTGTATAAACACATTAAATCAATCATTTGCCTTCTAATTTTAAGTGAATTAATGTTGAAGTATCCAATATGTACGTCGTATGATCTAAGACCGTCATGTAAACCACATTTAACAGATAACTTTCTTAGCATATTTTATTTAACAGATTCAACAATGTTTTCATATTTATAGTAATGAGGATTCTAAATAGAACTTCCACATTCCAGTTTACTGCTAATTAAGGCGCTGTAAAGAGTTACAATTGGTTGAGGGTTCTTGAATGGTTTACATATTCTGTTAATAAATCCCATCATTTTGAATGATTTACACTTAATTTCATTAATGTGTACGTTAAATATGAATTTAGAATCAAAAGTGCTTTCTAGATCTCTTATAGGAGATACTTTTTTAAGAGTAGTATTATTAATAATGCGGGAAAAGTTCTTTATAAATCTATTTCGAGTAAAGTTCGAAGTGTAACATTTCTCAACATTTAAGTGTATATCATTGACAATACATCATTTATTGAGTGTATCGGGATCATTTTCAAGCAATTGATAATCAAACATAGACTTAATTTTACGAAAAATTTTGAGATCATCGGAGAAAAAATCAATATTACACTTTAATTTTGAGCCTAGGTTATTTATGAATATTAAAAAAATCAAGGGACCAAGATTTCATCCATGTGGTACACCAGACGTTACAACTATAGGAGATGATTTGTATCCATTAATAAGCACTAGTTGTGTTTTGTTATAAAAATATCATTTCACCCAGCGAAAGACGCCATAAATTATTATTTTGTATTTAATTTTTTTATGTATTCATTATTTTTGTACTAATTAAATTCCTCCTCTACGATAACTTTATTTGTATACTGTTGATGAAAAGATCGTATGAATATATCACTAACATCCAAATGATTTGCATGCACAAGTAATTAAGGAGTAGTGCAATGCACGCACATTATGAAAAAATTATTAAAAATATGCATTAGGGCTCTGTTATAAAAACAAAAATCAAATTAAATTATCATGAATGATTACCATCAAGCTTCTCAGCATGAGCGGGAAGCATGGTGAATAATATTTTCAATATACATAGACATACCATACTTTGTCTTAGAACTGCCGGTAGAAACGTACTTTTCCTTTGATCAGTAATATTGCTGCACTTAATAGAAACTGCAAACAAACCCGCCGGGAAAATTCACAGTCTGTGAGTTACTTATAATAACGCCAATTCAAAGGAAATGTTTCATCGGCAATATCGGAAAATATAACTGCAAATAATAATAGAAAAATCAAAGGCGACAAACATGATGTCGTTTTCCCAGGGCACAGAAAACTCTGTGTATTTTATTTCGAGATCCAATTGGAAATTGCTGCATCCCAGTTTGTTTGAGAAAATCTAATAAACTAGAGCAATCCGAGAAACTCGTGTATCGGGGAAATCAAATGGCTTCTCAATCAACATGGAATACCAAATTAAAAGTTTTAAAATGCTGAAAACCTACAAGTTTATTTGACTTACTCGTAGCTAACTTGTGCAGTGTAGGCGCTTTTCGAGTTATATTTGTTTTTGACATTTGAAGTCCTTTATGAACTTCTTACTCGACAATAAAAGTTTGAAAGTAATATACCATAATATGATAGTTGTAAATGTTAAAGTTCAGAGATTACGAACAGATCTTCATTTTTTTTCCTTTGCCTACGTTTTTTTAATGTACGCTACGCGGTAGGGGATAGACCAGTTAGACTTTTTTTTAAATTAGTCTGCTCTCTAACGGTCCGGTGAGAAATGAACATTTCACTCGTTACTGCAGACACTGCACAGAAAAGTCAAGTTTGCTAAAGTAAGGTAACTGTTTGCAACGCAGTCCATTGTGGGACTTTTCTGCGCAGTATCTCCAGTAGCGAGTGAAATGTTCATTCCTCACCGGACCGTCAGAGAGCAGCCTTAATGTAACCGTTAATAAGAACTGATCGGACATCCGTAGATACAGCTTCAATATACTTTATTTAAAGATCTACTACCAAAATACGCAAATTATAGTTGACGAAGGAAGTTCTTCTCCGTTTTGTATTGTGTTGTAATATTTCACCTGCAACGACAAAGGATTTTGGACAATCGTCCCGCTTTAATAAATTTTGTTTCATTCAAAATATTAAAATAAATAATAACCTTTATTTCATCCGATAATATTCCAATCAGATAGACTAACACTATGTCGATCGCGAGGCATCGTTGTCCTGTACAACTTTTGGGAACCTCTTGTGAAGAGGATTACTTCGTTCATTGCGTTAAATAATGCCTTCCATCTTTACACATTTTCAGTTCACTTTCACCAATACTTCTAGGAATCTTTTATAGAAACACGTTTTGAAAAGTGCTAAGCTCCCTATCCATCGTCTGGAAACTACAGATAAAGAATTTAAATTCATCATTCATTTCTCTCCCAGCGCAAAGCTCAAACCTCTGTGGCAATATTTCAAGATACATATTTCATGGAATGGTTGACACAAACACTTCAAAAGATAACAAACAACAAAAAAATGGTTTGAAATGTTTTGACTGATGTAAATCACTTCTGAAATTCGTAAGATTTGTTAAAGTTTTGTTTAACGAAAGCGTATCGTCACTTTTTAATGAAGTTTGTTCTACTTGATTTTTTTTTTCGGATGATAGCTGTCATTCAACGAACGATATTCTTTAAAAATATCGATATTTGGGTAGCTTCAACAACTTTAAACATTGTTAGTGAGTTATTTGTCACATAATAGTGCTAATAAATTAACCTAAAAAACGAAATTGCGATGATTTTGTGCGAATTGTGTAAATTACAATGCCAAAAGTCCGTAAGAAATAATAAACTACTCGTGTTAAGTATGTGTGATATACTCATAATTTTTAATAATACTATGATAATTAAACCACAAACTCCTTTAAAAATGTATTATCATTGACATGGAATCGGAACCGCACTTAAGCAAAATGTATTTAACCCTAAGGATAAGGACAATGTCTTGTCCTTAAGAACTGGAATCGGGCCCCAGGTGACTCGTGACAATTCATTCCCAATTACATTGAAGGTTTTTTTTTATGGAGGCGGTTCTAGTCTCGATCTAGCGCTTATTTCGTTACTTGTCTTACATAAATTGTAGGTATCCAAGATTTAAAAAAATCGTGTCGAACCGTCTCGAAGCCGGTCAACAAATTCATAAATGTGAGATTCGGGCCGATCCTACGTAGATGAATTAATTGTGGATCAGCATAAATTAATTAAATTAAATTTACTTGCGCACGCCGGGATTTGAACCCGCGACCTTCGGATTCGTAGTCGAGAGCCTTACACCTCGACCATGGAGGCCGTCAAACTACCTAGGCCCTGTTAACGCGCCCAGCGCATATAAATAAAGTGGTTTGGTAGGATTGTATATCGCACACTACGGGATCGTTGTAAACAATTTTCGTGTTATTTAGGTTTGACAAGGGGCGACACAATTTTACATGCGCCAGGCGCCGTTTGTCTCAGGGCGGTCCTGGTGAGATTGAATCCTTTATCGACGAATATTTATTTTGTTATTAGTATTGTTAATAGTATTAATACTAAAGCCGACTTTCAGACTTTCTTTTTTTTCAGTTAAAGCCTCCTGCGAAATATAACCTCGCTCTACCGGTTAAAGATGGAATATTTCCTGATAAAGTCTGATTTATGGAATAGCCAATCGGGTCATGGCTGATTTGCCTTCATCGAGGCAATAGTTGGTTGCAGTTGTGACGCATCCTCCATTGATACGTTCCATTTGAATGGTAATCACGCTTCTATTCGCGTGACTTACAATATTGAGATAAATAACGTCATCTTGCAATTGTTTTATAGATTGCAGTAGGATAAAAATCATTTTCAATGTCTTCAATGAACTAATACAGGTCAAGTTTATGTGTTGAGCTCTTACATACTTGGAGAATATGCATGTTTCAGTCGATTTATCAAACATAGTCATATTTTATCTTAAAATCTAAAACAATTACACAATTTAGGAATGATATTGCACACATCTTTTCAATGCCGCAAACATTCATTGAAAACGCTTAATATTTAAAAAAAAAAAATAACAAATTACGTGGTAAATGAACCAAATAAATTTAAGAAAAAGATATTTTGGGCTGTGCAACTCCATTAAAAGCTACGGTATTATTGGCTTTGGGGGGATCGGGAGCTATAATAATTGACCCACTACTAAATGCACAGAAAGCAGTAATCAGTGTGATCACTAGGAAACATTTCAGGTATCCTAGTGCATTGCCCTATAAAGATTTTAATGCTCTGGACGGGCGACAAAATTTCATAAAAAAGTCATCACAAATATACACAAAAATATAGAATATAATAGAACACACGTATCAAACAAGAAGACGTATCAGAAATGATTTGACAATACCAGTGAGTGCTATCACAATCTACCGAAAAACACATAATACATAATTTTCGTTTGTTTGTTCAACTCACCGAAAAGAGCTTCAATAATAAATGAAAAATAATAAAACACCTTACAACTCGATATTTTTGGTACCCACCACATATTTAATTCCTTAGAACAAAGCAATATGTCCATCTAGGAATTAATATCGAGCAGGCAAACATAACGCAACTTCAACTTACATGTACCTCAATTGATGATAAATTACTATGTTTTGAAAAACAATGTTCCCAATAATAAATAAATAAAATGTTTCGAGATTAATTTGGAATAAGTGATTGCGGCTAAATAAAATGCTTAACGGGCTCTATTTTTATTTTCCCGTTGGAATAATATTAAGATAATAAAGCTACATATAAACATAGTTTATTAATAAACACAAAACTAAAAAAGAAGTACGTTTTTGGTAAAGAAAAGTTCTGTCAAATTTATTATGATTTTATATGTGCATAATATTATAGATGTTATACTAGGCATTGGGGGCACTTGAGGAGAAATATCATAAAATTTGCAAAATATGAATGTCATGCTATCATCGTTATCATCTACGAGGACATTATTATTCTGAATGTTTCTATTTAAAATAGAGACTTGCTATAATTATGACAGACTGTTTTTCAACTAACTGTCGACTGGTGCAAGTTTCCTGTTGAGAATTGAAACTCTACAGTTGACCCTATAGTAACAAACAACTGAACTGGCTGCAATGTCAGTCGCGGTTTAGACGTTAATAATAATAATGATGTTTGTTTAGTTCAGCTGAACAGGGCGGTTAATGCACTACTCTGTCTGTCATATAAATGTATACATATGAATAAATTACATGACATGAAATTGAATATAAAAATAATTAAAATGAAAGGGTAAACATATTTAGCATTTGTACTGCTGTGGCTTGGGGGAAATTCTCCATCTACGAGTATGTTGTAAGAGCGCGCCCTGCCACTGCGCGACGGTCTGTACAAGAGTGATGACATGAATTTCTCAGTTTCCTGTTTCCTAGGCGACCATTTCAGGAAACCTTATCTGGAGCTTTTACATTAAAGTTTCAATTAAAACTAGTTTCCTGTAGGAGTAGATTGAATTAAAACGCTTCACGAATTGCCAGTGGGATGAATAGCCCAAAATCAATTAGCCTACCAAACGTAGGCCCTTCTTAACTGAGTTTTATGGGGGCGTACTGGTACGAGTGTGGTATGTACTTCCCCTGTCTTCTGTCGTTTTCCGTACAATCCGCTTTTGGTGTATGCGAATTCAATCTTTAAAATTGGCTATGTGGTGAGTAATTCTCTAATAATGTGTACGTTATTGTGTAATTAAATGGATTTTTTTTATCTTATGCAGTAATTATATTCTTACAAAAATGGTTTTATAGTCCTCGCGAAATGGATTAAATGTGTCGAATAGACGGAAATTATATAGAAATTATCTGGAGAAATTCTTACGGCCATTCTTCCCAACTTTTTGAATGATCAATCTCAGTCACCGTTCACCTAAGTTTTAGCTTGACTTTGGTAATGCCGCCAAAGCAAGTTGTTCGTTTCGTACATTTGACAGTTGACGTTTCTCGTCCTTGAAAAAACAAGACAAAACGTAGCTTATAATAAGTCAATTGTAAGTAGTAAGTAATTATTTTGTGTACATTTATTTAAAATATACACAAAATATGTTTTGACTTTCGAAAACGGAAATAAATTTTCGTCATTCAATATTTGAATCGCATAAAATAGATCGTAAACTAATTTGACATTTCGGTGACGTTTGTTCACCCTGTTGACACTCTTTATAACTAGTGCTCTATTTCGATCGAGAATTTCGTTGGGAAGAGCGTATTTGTGCGTTTGAACAGAGGCAAAAATTCGGCCCAACAGTTACTCAGTAGGTTGGGAGAACGGCAGTTATACTCCTATCACTTTCAGAAACTTATCAATCACCCTCATATTTCATCTGTCTTATGTATTATATATTTCATTTTTTCCTCGTGATAAATGAAAAGGTCTCTTACAACAAAACACGGTATCGTTTATTAACGAAGATACTCAAAATATACAATAGGATTGGCAAGACAGGAAACTAATCTCCGTTCTTAGGGAAGGTGATATTCTATCTGAGTGGTGACTTTGGGCGCTTCCAACAGTGAAGCTACATAACTGCTTTACCGATAGTTGTCACTACCGGTCACTAATGCCATCTATCTACACTGGACAAAAATAAGATACCACACGTTTTCTTCATATTTATTTCATTTCTACAAAAGACACCATATTATGGATAGCTGCCATTAAAAGGGAATAGATTAACAGCCTGGGGGTAGCAGTTCAGGTTATATTAGGGATCTTAAATATATTTCTTTCAAAATAAAATGTTCCAGTAAACAAAGAACAGGAGTTCAAATACTTTAAATCGTGTATACTTTAAACACTTCGTTTGGATAGATGAGCAGTGTAGATGAGATAAATCTATTGTGAAGAGATTTACGATTCAATTGCGCCGATATTAACATTTAAAGAGAAGTTTAGAGAGCGAGTAATCTCCGTAGAGGTGACATCGGCTGACCGCCATGATCTCCGGATTTAACCGCTCCAGACTTTTTTTCTTAAGGGAACTTAAAATATGTTTTTATGCCAGCTAGTCAAAGTTTATTGAAAAACTCTGAACAATATTGGATCAGCAGTACTTAGCTGAAATATTCTTCTGATTATTTTAGCGAATACTTTAGAACATAATACTAACATGTTCTTAAAATGCACTGTTTTAGTCTACATTGAATTTTCGGGAAAGATTGAGAAACTTTCAAAGCATTATCGACGGTGTCAATGGTTGAGTGGTTACGATCCTTAGCTACAAATCCCGAAGTCGCGGAATCAAATCCTGGCGTGGACAAACAAAATTTTATACGATTAAATTGTGTTTTTTCCCAATCTATTAATTAAAAATAATATGTAGTATATTTGTAGCACGTTTCAGAGTGTTAAATACTGTCAGCATCGCCTTGGTGAAAGACCGTCATTCAGAATCGAAACGTTGCTTGAAATGGTTTTAGCCGTGTTTGGTGGCCAGATCTGAATAGCCGGGTACTTCCCCACCTTCCTCTTGTCAATCTATTACCCCTCCTCAATACCTTCAGCCTCAGAACATATCCCAATTGGGTATGCCATAGTCTCACTGGATCTAGACGGTTGGGAGCAGTTGAAACTCTTGTGTGGTATCACATAAAAAAAAAACATTTTTGTGAGAAAATATTGTTGCTTTGTAGTTATTTGTTAAATAGTAAATCTGATACGTTGCTTAAGGTTTTACCGTACTTTGATCTTTTAAAAGTAAGTGCTTTTACCGTCAAATCGTTAATTTGATATGTCTTGAAGAAATACATTCCGTTCTATTTTTAAACCATTCAAAAAATCATTTGCTTTATGGTGTTTTTCGACAGGTAAAGTTTGTAATTAATTTCAAAGTTTCCATATTTCCTCAGTTTTATTAGTTACAAACTTGTTAAATCCCGCCTGCCAATGAAATATGGCCTAATTAAGACTGTCGTCTAACGCCGCAACTTTTTCTCTATAAATGAAATTGATTTGTATTACAAAAACGTAATTTGCAAAGTTATTAGCTTCGTGTTAAAAATAAAGGGTATGCTTGTGTTGTGAGAAGCCAAAACACGGAGAAAATTGCACAACGTTCCGATAACTCTTTACCTTTTTCACTTTATAGATTGTTCTTGAGTCGACAAACCTATTTCTGTTTCAGTCGACAAGGAAATTATTAAAAAATTACTTTTCTTTTGAAGTGTGCCTTTTATCCGGAAGAGAAAGATTTTTTTTTTCTCGGCGATATGTATATATATATATAAAAATAGCACAATAAGGTTTTTAAAATTAAACTATCGCTACTCAAGTAATATGCAGAAAGGTAGGTACAAAAAGCACACGTTTGAAAGTATTTGTGCACACCGATAGTGGTTCAAACTGGTTCGAACTAGTTTAGTCCTATCTTACCCCGCAGTAGTTCTATGTTACAGTACACCAGTGCACAAACAAGAATCTCTTCAATATGATGTGCATGTACTATTGTAATTCAAGACCGAATGGCAGTAACAAATCATTTTTAAGATTGGATTCTTTTATTGCAGGGATAAATTATTCTGCTTAACATACGTTGTGAAGACAATATTTTATTTTAATTAACTAAAATAAAACCTTATTACAGATATTTAAATACGCCGAACTTTAGGTTTTATATTTGTGCCGGGGATCCTTGATGCCAGCTTTCCTTGTTCTGAGCAGGCCAGTAATTAAAACTGATGATGACCCTCACTGACTCTAATTATATTGTTTATTGCATTTCTTTATTACACCATCAGCTCTATTATATCCATAATAGCTCTTGCGGAGTTCTGGCCACCTCCTCGAAACGCTTCCACTTTTGCTGGTCTCCTACTAATAATAATAATAATAATATCTTTATTGTAATTAAGTTTAACTATAACTAAAATACATGTATTATAAAGTGTACAGTGGTTTATAGAGTAAATATATAAAAAAGAAAATAATATAATAACAGTAGTTAATATGTAAAGAACAGAAATCTATAGTTATAAGTTGAAGTTTCACATAACCCGCCTCACTAGGCTAGCCTGTGTTGAGGCAGTAATTTTGCATGTTATACGAAGATTCCATTTGAGGCGTGGATCAATGGTGAGGCCGAGGTACCTCATCTGATTAGTGTGCTCAATGTAGGGGCACTGACAATATTCATTGGGATTCATACATGTGTGAATTCTAATAGAGAAATCGTCATATGTAATATGTATGCTTGATGTGATATATTTAGTATTCTCGGTGTTCAGCGTGAGTGTATTTATATCCAACCATTTTTTTTAACTATTCTTATCAGTTTCAGCTTTGTTGAAAACATCTAGCCAAGTGTCAGCTTCAAAAAGTAAGACTGTGTTATCAACAAAGTTAACAATTTTCCCCTTAATATTAAGGTTGCATGAATCATTAATATACAACAGGAACAAAGTCGGTCCTAATATGCTTCCTTGTGGAATTCTGTTAGCAGTTAAGCACTGGTTGCTAAGAATGATATTTATTTTCACTTGTCGCTTGCGTGTTACTGTCACTCTCCAGTTCCTTGTGCCCAAGCCATTACCCCACACCATCTCCTAAATAATATAAAAAAGGGAGTTGGGCCATGAACCATTATTAATATGAAACTGAAGCACAAAATTTTCGCGAACATCGTACATCCATACTACTGCAAATCGCATCTAGGCACAGAAGCGCCCCGCCTTATTTATACCTACACATCAAACGCATGTATTTCATTGGCTTCATCTTTAATAATCCGTGCAGTCGGCACGCTTCCATGTCACATCTCCATTTGCTTCTATTTTGTATGGTCTCCACACATTTACCTAAGTTCTAACTCTAATCTTACAAATATCTTTATCTCCAGGTCTACTTCCACGACAGCCACGATACGAACGGCTTCAAGGTGTTCCGCAACAACCGGGTGGAAGACGAGGCCATCCTTCAGTGCACCACCATGACCCACTCCAAAGAGCGCATCACCAAGGCGAACACCTGCTACACGGCGGGCGTGTTCCACCTGGACAGTGCGGACAGCATCTTCCTGCAGAACATAGGCAGCATGCGCTATAGCATCATGCAGCCGGGGAAGAGCTTCTTCGGACTCGTTAAACTTGGCGATGCTAAGAGCAGATGAGGAGATCCGATGTATAAATAAGAAAATATTTTTTTACGGATTTAGTACAAGTTCGCTAATCAGACCTTATTGGTTAATTAGACAAACTCAGTAAAGAAACTTTTTTAAGCTTTTGAGTTTGTAGAATTTCGATTTTGGCCTTTGAGACGACTGATGAAGACATGTTAGGAAACGAAATTGATAGAAGATTGTATCGAAGAGCATGACGCAGCTGCTCTTTCGTATATTGTCAAATCTGAAGATGTACTTGACGATATTGATTGCAGCATCCAGAGGACTGAAAATAATATTGCGACTGCTATCAACGTATCATTTACAAAATGTAGGTGCAATGCGGCCGGTTAATTCTTGATTATGACTAGGTTCATAGTATGTTGTTCGTGCATGCAGGTGCATAAAGGTACCAGGTACGAATGCGTATAAAAGTAATAATGTTTCTCCAAATATTTATACTACAATAAATATACTACCTGCTTTCAGTAGTCACATGATTTTATGGTTTTCATGGGGTCCAATTAGCGAACTTGTATTGTATTCTATTTTATTTATGAAATATTTTATAAAGTAATTTAAAAATGAAATGTTTACCTTTTCTGTATTATACCTAAGAGATTGTAATTCTAAACATAGCTCTCAATTAATTTGTGTAAAAATAAGGACTTGATCATTTGACTGGTCCTCTAAAATAACCAGGTAGTTCAATACCAATCCTTTTGCCGAAGATTTCTTGCAACCGTATTCAATTTGTAAATGCGAATTGTTTTCGGAAATTGTCAATGGCTTGCCTTTGTTTATTTAATGTACTATTATATGACAAATTAAAACATTAAAGAATTCTTGAGTAATTTCACAAATTTTGATATTTTATCAGATTTTGATAGAATGATGGTCTCTATTCACTAGTTTATTTATTTTAACATTTTGTATTAGGCGATAGTAAAAAAAGTGTAAATTACTTCAAGTTAGTGCCATATATTTAAAATTTAGAATAGATAAATGTACGATGACGTTTTTTTTTCACACGTCTCTAAAATTACACTTTATTTACTTTTCTAACGTAACTCTTTAACTTGATTTTTTTCCACGGCAGTAGTAGGTACCTATTTGCTAGCAGAACTTCTCAATACGATGCCTACTCTTTCCTTTTACTAATTTAATATTTTATGAGTACTACCTATTTATTAATTGTAGCGAATATGTTTAAGTTTATTAAAAGTGGACAGAATTATGAAACTATACATAATTTACTTAACTACTCGTGGTCTGATAAAAATTTATCGGTTTGATATTGTGTTTTATGTACGTAATTAGTTTAGTAATCTGTGGATAAAATTATAATAGTTAAAACTATTTGTAGAACTTTTGATCTGATAATAAATTTTATGCTACTGTGTATGAAATGTGAAATATTCTTACTGTGAATTATTTATTTTAAAATAATGAAATAAATATTTCAATAAAAGCTTAAGTTTTTTTCTCTTCTTATCCGTCAAGTGTTTATGTATTAACACACAGCTGGGCCCAAGCATTTACAAAATAACTGTGAAAAAATCGAAGTGAACGTTTTTTACATTTCTAAAAATTAATATGATTTTGATGCCTATACCTATCTTCATAAAATATTTTTTGTAGTAACAAGCAATAAATCATTTGAAAAACGTAAGTAATTTCAGGAGATACAGAAGCCATTATATATGAAAAGAAACAGTTACAAAAGGTAGACAATACATATTGTTCGTGCAAAATAAGTTTAAAAAAAACTTAAATCAACAACAAATGTATTTTATAATGAATAATGAATACTTTCAACACAATGGAATACCTAAAAAACATGTATGGAATAATACTAAAATTACGCGATCCTTTAATGCTTCAATTTTTCTAATATATTTAATGGCCTGACACTCAAAGTAAACACTACTATTGCTAAATATCATCAAATGTGTATAGGTGGTATAAAAACACGAAGTCACAAACGTAATATTGGTTTAGAGCAGATAAGTCGTCAACATCCCGTTTCTTACTCGAGTTGGGGGTAGATATATCAGATATCGACAGAGCGGAAGGCGCCTGTCTTGCGCTACTCCGGTGACCTCAGTGCATTGCATGCGCAGTCTTTCCAACTTATCCTCGAATAAACAACTCAACGTCTTCCCTCTGGAATTGCTCAGATTTTTTAAAATATATATAAAATATATATATTTTAATCGTAACAATGGATTATTGCATAAAGTCGTGTATATCTCAGTGTTTAAGTTTTTTCCATTTCATATCTATTTTTCTTTGTTTAATATTGACCCCCAACATTTTGGTAATTTTTATGTGCAACATCTACCTAAAGAATTATGGCGCTTTGGAGGTGGAGAAGTTATCAAGCCAATTTTGTAGACCTTCCTAAAGGAGATTACTCAAGGTTTCTTGGATAGTGAGCTGAAAAGATGCAAATTTGATGAAGGTTAAGAAAATTCAAGATTTCAATAAAACAACCATTTGGAATTCAAAGAAATGTCTTAAACATTTCAGTTGCATACCTAATTAACATGGCTATCCGTTAATACCTACCTAAAGTAATTGAGAGAAAAAATTTAAACTTTCGTACTCCGCGATATTGTAAATAACTATAAATATTTGTAACTGTAAATAATTATTATCGAAAATCTCAATTAAAATTATGTATCAAATGAATGCCTACTCTTATTTTGCCAATAACCTTCTAATATATATAATATCAATGACAAATGGGATTTACACAGTAACTGTAACACCATGCAATGTGCAGTGTTTTCTAATATTGTGTCCTGTGTGTGCAAAATCATATCTTCTCAATCTAAAACTTTGTAATTTAATATTTTAATCTGGAATGATCTACAAGGTAAGTATGTTTCTGTATCTATTTGTACATAATAAGATAAATCCTTGCAAGTAGTATTTGTACAGCGCCCTTAAGGTGATTTTTCACAAAAACGGCGCTATATAAGTCACCCAAATATTATTGTTATTATTAGACATATCCCAAAAAACGACAGTCCTGCTTTGCAAACCAAAAAGCTACAAACTTCAATAACCTACTATAATAATTATGCGCTCTCAAAACTGGAAAAACTGAAGGAATTTACCAAAAACCATAAATGTGTCCTTAACAGATAAGACTCATCATGTGCGCGTTTCTCAAAATCCTTACTTTATCTTTACGCACGAGGGTGAGAATGCCTTTCCTAAAATTGGAATACCTTATATAGGTACCTATACCTTAATATAAACCCTTAATACGTTCCGGGTTCTCTTGTTCCACGTTGGATTTATCTCGGAAATTAATGAAGGTTGGAAGCCGTCATTGTCCGATCTTAACGATATTTTCGTGGCCTGCCAACCCAACGCCTCAAGTGTTCAGTTCCGGAACAGCATTTTTTCTTCTGTTTTTAATTACTTTATACGTATTTATACATTTTTCACATTTTGTTCGAAACACCATTTACTCCAGATGACGCTCAAATGAGACACCTGCTCTAAATCCCATTAAACTGTTCCAATTCTCATTTTACAATAAAACTAGAAAATACTATGAAGTTGTACTATTTAATTGAATTCGCGGAGCATCAATTGTGATGGGGCATCGAGGTACCAATTTAACAATTTATTTTTGTTCCTTTACGGGAACTTGGAGAACTAACAATAATCATATTATTACAAATTAATATTAGCTTGTATTTACAAAATGGGAAAACATGGATTTCAACGGTGTAGAACAGTGTTTCTCGACATGGGGCGCAATTTGAATCTTTTCGGGGTTAATGACAATTTTTTTTTTTGTCTTGGCTTTTAGGAGTATCTATCTATTACTACATATAAAAAATACACACTTTGTAGTCTGTTAATGTTAAAAATACTATGAATGATTTATCTGTAAATTGTATATGGGTAGTTAGGAAAATATATATACATATAAATGTTTCAAAATTCAAACATCCTCACATTGTAATCTTTTTTAATTCTATGTGAAACAAGTTCTGAAACTTTAGGTAAAACGTTCAAATATGCCTTCACTGATTTTTAAACTACACCTGTTTACAGACATTTCGTTATGTATTTCAATGAATTTAAAAAATTACGTTTTGTAGATTATTGTGTTTTTAAACCTTGTACATTTTCTTAAACTCATGAATAAAATTTACAGATAAATTATTTATAGTATTTCTTAAATTATCAACCTACAAAGTGATGTTTAGGGTCATTTTTGAGAGCTGGCATTATTCGTAATTAATGAAACACGTGGCAAGCTTCCAAAAGAAGAAGGTTTTTTGTGTAGAATATTTTCAAAATGGAAAACATGAGTAGGTAACTTAAGAACTTTATGATTTAGATATATTTTGAAAAAATAAACATTTGGAATGAAATAAAATTTTCAAATGAATGTTTCTTTATTTGGAGATAGTTACTTTCGCTGTCAAATCAATTATGGCACCCTAATGACAACTGTAAATTCCCGAGCAAGGCCGGGTACACATCAGCTAGTATATAATAAATATGTTACACTTATATAACTACTATGTATCATATTCTTTTTTTGTTAACTATACCTTTTTTGTTTCTGTATACAAAATCGTGTAAAATGTTAAAATATGTAAAAGCCCATCGGGGCGTTAATAATTAATAAATAAGCAAATAATTTCCCATTAGAGGCGAACAATTAAACAGGGAATACTCACAGAAAGTTTATTTCAAACCACGTACCTGCCTCAATTAATAACTGGTATATCCCATCTGCAAATACGAATTCGTTACAATATTATTTACTAAAAAAAATTAATTTCCTCAATATCTACCTATAAAGTTGGAAATGTAATATTGCCACGGTAAATAAAAATTTTAACTGAGTCAATACCGGATGAAAATCGTATATTTATCATATCATAAATTCATTTAATTTTTTTTGTTTTAATATTAGCTACTACGCGGTGTTGCTAGAGTTTTAATTTTTTTTTTCTAATTACAAATAAAAAAATTATTATAAACCAACAATACGTGTTTTTTATAGTTATTTTAATAGGTAGATACTTAAAAGCTCATGATGAAAATGATGTTACGGGGTGAAAATAGCTGTACAAATTTCATGATGCCTAACTAACCGTTCGAGAATTATTCAATGGGATGCCCAAACATATTTTCGACTTCATAATTAAGATTGCAAACATTCAGAGTTCATCAAGGTGCCATATTTGAATTAGTTATGTAGTTTTTATAAATGAATTAAATAATATACTTTGTATTCACCATTTTATTAATATAAAGATATCTACATGTTTCGAAAGCGATGCTTTCTTCATCAGGAGTAATAGTAAACATAATTATTTTTAGTATTACTCCTGATGAAGAAAGCATCGCTTTCGAAACATGTAGATATCTTTATATTAATTAAGTGGTGAATACAAAGTATATTATTTAGTTCATTTATTAATAATGACGCCACAAAGTGAAAACCAATCGTTTGAAGAAATTATGTGTGTTTTTTAATTATTATTTTTAATTTAAAGTTACAATTGGTTTTTACATTCTATAAATATTATATATACTACGGTAGCGGGTTATCCTTAACATTGCAAACAAAAACGCCATTGCATGCTGTTCGAGAGTTTTTGCTACTTTAAGTACAAACACACAAAAATTTTTATCATTTTTAAGACTTTCAATACGTGATATTTGAACTAATATTTTCATTTAATAGTCCATTTTTAGCTCTCACGTGTGATCAAACACCTATGAAATGAGAATATTATAGAAAAACATTTCAAAAAGTGTTTGAATCATAGATAATAGACACAGAAGGAGAAATGGCATGAAATCGTGGCGACTGTCATCAATTCCACGCAGGTGGATGAAAATAATTTTCCTCGAGGCATACGTCATCTTGGAGGACTAGCCGTGAAGAGGGTTTTTTAAAGAAAGGAATGAGAGAAAAAAAGGTGGGTAGGAATCTGGAGGTCAGTGTATCCAAGAGTGACGGACGCATTAATCCATCCCTCCCACTCCTGCGGCGCAAGGCGATGGGTCGATAGTACGGCTGGAGAGATCGAGGGGTCTTACGCATCCGCCTCCAAGACCTAGATAAACCTATGAACCCGGGCACCCCTGCTAAGTCACTAAACGTAGCGAACCATTTAGGGTGACCCATAGCATAGATGTTGGTTATCAAATTAACTGGCAAACTGAGCGGACTATCAAAAAGGCGCGGGCGGGGCCAATGAAAGTTTTGCAATCGGTGTGTAGTAGTGAGGTTGAACGATGTTGGCGACACTTTTTTTTTAACAGTTTATGCTAATAATGCTTCGTGGCCCAATTCCCTTTTTTCTATTATCTATTATTTTCTATACGTACTTATTAACATTATACGTCATATGACATGCAATCAATAATAAATGTCCTATCGCATTTCTGTCATCATTATACCAGGCAGTGGAAGGTTCTTGTTGACTGGCTATATTGAAAGCTTTGCCCACATGGCAATTTATCAAAGTGAAAGACATTGTGTTTCATATTGTACACAGGGGTTGAAAACGCACTTTGGGGTTGCCTTTCGGGAAATTGATTAATCACATGAATAAGGCACTTTAATATACTTTCGACTGTCGTTAATACTAAACGAAGACTTTTTAAAATTTACCTTGTTTACGACCAGTAAATTTGGCTAATGGCTAATTGAAAATCCAATAGTTGAAGCTAACTAAAATAGCTGCTTTCTGATAATATGCAATAATATGCGAGTACCAGTGGCGTGCAGTTAATAAAAGCATGTAGCTACCCTAAGAAAAACGAACTATCTGAAGATAGTATAGAAAAATTAAAAAGGCGACGAATTTGTAATCAAAGTATAATTGTTCCGTGAATTTTATAACTTGTACGTTAATTTATTCATTTATCCATAACAATCCATAACAATTTGACGGCCTCCATGGTCGAGGGGTAAGGCTCTCGACTACGAATCCGAAGGTCGCGGGCTCAAATCCCGGCGTGTAAATTTTATTTAATTAATTTGTACTGTTTCGCAATTAAT
>JAHDVE020006653.1:151565-192908 GCA_022606495.2 Halesus radiatus
AATGCCATAGTCTCACTGGCTCCAGACGGTTGGGAGCAGTTGGGACTCTTGTGCGGTATTCATGTAAAAAAAAAAAAAATCGGAGAAATATGATAAGAAAATGGTCATTTCCAAATATCCGATCCACAATTCATACCCAAGCACTTTAATAACTACATACAGTCTACCTTTAGCATTGAGCAACGCACGCTGCTGGTGAGTACTAATAGTTACTGCCCGACTTCACGTGAGTATCAGCACTCCATTTAGGAAACTTTTTTTTTTGTCTTTGACGCTGCTTACTGAAATAAATTTGGCAAATAGAAAGTTCTGCAAATGCCATAGTATACCGTTCACAAGTTTTTTTTTTGTGAGACAATCAGCCTGTTGGGAAAAGATTTTAATAGAGAATAATTTTTTAAATATCAATATGTATGATATGTATCATATTTATTTATTTTTATGTTAAATATACAATGATTACATATATTCTAATAAAAACTGTATATATAAACGTATCGTATATTTAAAAAAAATGCAATTTAGATGATAATCTTCAATTAATAATTATGGATTACAACAAACAAATTACACTTCACAGATTTCGTCACTTCTTTCTTTAATTTAAACACATTTTCCTATTCTTTTATATTGGTCAGTATTTCTTGGAAGATCATAACCGTCCCATACAGTCATGATTTCTATGATTTTGATATCTTTCGAAAGGGAAGACTTTTTTTTAATTTTTACTTCTTTTGGAATGGTTATATTTCTGTTGAGGTTGATTAATTTTTTGCATAAATTCTGAACATTATTGGCCGTAAAACATTTTAAAAAGAAAAACTATAGCATTTAAAGATTCAATTTGTTTAAAAAACAATACATTTAGATCACTTAACCTTTTTTAAGCATTGGAATATTTGTTTCGTCTTAAAATTATTCTCACGGCTTTGTTAGTCTTCTGAAATCCTCCTCTTTTGACAAGATCAAAATAGTGCTACAATAATTAATTTCGGGAACAATGATGGCGTTATATAGTTTTACAGAATTCTGCACTGACATGTTTCAGGTACAATTCCAGGCCATGAAAAATTAGTCTGTTTACGGTTTGTCTGCTTTTATTTATCAGAATATTTACTTTATAAGAAGAAAGTCAAGGCATAAAGTTTCAAAATAATGAAAATTCTAATGAATTAATTTAAAATAGAACTTAGAAATTTAGTTCCAAATCAAAAACTTAATTCAACTTAGAGGCTTGTTTTCTTTCCTAGGGATTCAATTAATAACTTTTGACATTTGAAGTTTGTCCATTTACAGCGAAGCTGAATCTCAACTTTGCAAAATTTTCACTTCAATACGGTAGACTGGGTAGTCATTCATTTCGTCGCAGTTGAAAAGTAGAGTTAGATCTTACTATGTATATATTCTTATGAGAGGCTATCTAGTGTCTGTCCCCTTCTGTAAAAAGCTTCCGACCACTTGAGTCGCTGAAAGCTTTGAGCTACTTTTGAAAATTGCAAAAGGATGTCTCCTCAGCACGTTCCTGAAATATTTTCCGGAGCCTTTTGTTAATAAAAAGCTCTCATATTGTCTCCAGTAACATATGACTGAAGTACGCCTTTATTTCAGAAAGGGACATTTTACGACATATTTGATGAATAAAAAGTTGGCAACATTTACACTGGCCTAGCTCTACGCAGCACATAACCTTTAAGATCTCATAAAATAGCGCTTTTCCGAATTGCGTTGCCCTCTGGGTGGCTTATGTACATAGGTCCTCACCAGTGGCGGTTCGTGGCCTATCTAATTGGTAGTTCAATCTAAGATTAAAAAGTGCGAATAAAATTCCCTCGTCTATACGAAGAAATCCTGTGTTAGTCTTTTTCATATTAAGTATATATATTTTTCTCTAGAACTAAAGAAATTTTATCATATCACTGCACCAGAGATTAGCGTCATAGAAACAAGAAACAATTGGGCGATGCATTAAAACGCCTGTGAATAATGAATAATACAATGTCGTAGGTTATAAAAAAATATTTTTAAATACGAATATCACAATTCTTAGGACAGAAATTGCCATTATCGCTGAATTCATAACGCACATATGAAATTCATTTCGAACTCGCTCTCGGGCAGCATTACCTACATATACGGACAGTGGATTTTTTAGCACGAAATGTTAATGGCGCGTTATTTAAAGTGTTGTAAAACTATGATATGAATTTGTCTTATTTTCTTACCGTTTTTTTATGAGAATTCTCTGCACAAACGCACTTTAGAGAAAACCGCCACTGGTCCTTATGTGGGTCAAAGTCCAAGGTTCAATGAAAATAATTAATCATCCTTTAAGGTTCAGATTTCAGCATGGCAGTATCTTACGTGAAAGGTAATCTGAACCTACCTAAGATTCATTCGAATGTATAATATTTTTGTTCAGTGTATACGTCTTTACTCGTATTACTGTGTGAATTGTTTAATAATAATACTGTTAGGATCTGAAATGATAATGTGTTTGGTTCCTACCTTAATTACTATTTATCCAGTCCGTACCTTCCCAAACCATACACAACGTATTGAAAAATGGAACACTCAGTGATCAGTGATCTGACAGTAATTGTTCGGAGTGCTCTTTTGTTTGGAGAAGAAAAAACTACCTTCGAGGAGCATGTTTGGTCCCCATATAAGTGTTTGGTTATCCTAGCTCCTTTTTAAACCTTAAAACTATCCCTCATTACAATCAACCAAAGTCATCATTATTATTGTCGGTATTTACAGTCAACAGTTTTTTTTACATACGAAACCTCACAATTTCGAGGGGGTAATTGTCGTATGTAACATTATATAATAAATTATCTTTAATCATTAATTGCTTAAGTACGCAGAGAGGGTGGAACGCCACAGTTTTGCGCACTAACAAAACATTTTCATACGCATATTATATTCATATATTCTACCGACTCCTTCTCTCATATCTTCTTTCACATCATATTTTCAACCACAGAAGAAAATTTTCTTTATTCAATGTATCACGTAACATATTATGCCCTTCAGTATTTCGTCTTTATCTGGGATTTTTTCAAAAGTTCTCTTTTAGACTGCCTGTCGTCTTTAACAACATTAAATTGTTACTGCATTCTGTTACTCAAAATATATTACCTGAATTTCAATTCAATTTTTGATACTGACAAATCGTGGTGAAATTCCATCATAATTGTCTTAATGAATCATAATTAATGTCCTGCTCTGCTTTCCTCTATCTTCCAAACATGCATAGCAAAATTATTCACTGAATTTTTTTATTAAAAAATAATTCTATACTATAACCAACAATTTACAAATAATAATATATAGTTCTTCAGTCTTAGGTACCACTCTTTCAAATATCACAACTTTCAATGTGTATTTGAGAGATATAAAGCAGAATGATTTTAAAATAAAGAACAGATTGAAGTAATAAATTCTTGAATCTCAAACCTTCGACCATCAATTCCACCGGTCCTTTAACCGATGGGTTTCAGGTTAAGAAGTCCGACAATCAGTATAATAATATAAGCGCAGTTTATTTCTTAAATAAAACGTTCTTACACAGGCAAAACTTTCATTTTACTACCAGCCTACTTTAATATGTTACTTTTATTTCGTGCCGTAGTCTTCAAATTTATTATTACGCCAGGTATTCGTATTTTCATATGTGAATACTTCAGGAACGTGCTCTACTTCTCTCTACTTGAATAATATTCTACCTTTTACCTTCACAAATATCATGAGATGAGACAAGACGAGATATTCTAAAAATTTCATTTTCATCACATTTTATACAGAGAGAAATGTTATTTTTTTAAGGTTTGGATACCATTTGAAGTATAAATGTATTTTTTCTAAAGATGTGTAATTATTTTGTAGACTCATTATTAGTATAATTAATAAAAAGAACTTTGTTTACGCAATTGTTTTAATATAAAAATGTCTACATGTTTCAGAAACAAGGCTTCATCAAGATAAACAATATTTTAAAAATTAATGACAAATATTAATAAATAGACACACAACAAACATTTTAAAAAAATTACAGTAAGTGATGAAAGTAGGTAATTAATTAATTAAATATGTAAAAAATATCACAAAACATTAAATAATAAATTTGTAAATGTTATTTATTGTTTTTATTTATATATAAATAAAAAATTAAATATATTTTTTCCTTTATTTTTAATTAATTACTCACCCACTTTCATCACTTATTGTTAATTTTTGTTTATATTCGTAATTTTTCTATACTTGTCATTCATTTTTAGTATATTGTATATCCTGATGAGGGATGATTTGCTTATGAAACATTTAGATATTTGTATATTAAAAACAGTAGTGTAGACAAAATTCTTTTTATTTTATTTTATTTTTTATTGTATAATATTAATTACATACAATGGGAATTTATACCCGCTAAGCCACTGCAAGAAGCTTGTCAGCAGGAGTTTATTTCAATATAATATAATACAACAATAAATAACAATCATCATACAAATGTAGGGCAAAATTAGGATTTAGAGGCGCATGCACGCATCATAAAAAATATCAAAATTATAAAAGTGCCAATATTATAAAAATATCAATATTATAAAAATATCAATATTTTTAAAATATCAACATTTTTATATAATACCAATGACTTATTTTTTTTTGTTAATTCAGTAAATTATTAATATTGTTTTATTTACATTCGATTTAAGCTACTGAAAACAAATGACAATGCAAAGAATATAGAAACTAATTAATTTTGAAAATTTTATAAACTAATGATGGTGATATTTTCGATGGACGTAATAATGGGCATGTGCCTAGATACTAGACTAGTCTAGTGCTCATATATTTAGAATAAGACCGTACTCAATTTATGTCACTGAATAAAGAACAAAAACGAAACGAAAAAATCTATTTGATTACATCACTATATTTTTACATTTATTGGAACACGCCAGTCAGAAGCTTCGATAATCAACATGACTTAAACGCAGCAAAACCGTGCCTTCATGAGGGCAGATATGAGTATAAAAATACGGAAATGTGTACCAACCTAAAAAATAACGGTACCAAATGTTACCAACAAATAACTTTTTACTCTCGGAAATTGCACGTATTGGAAAAAATGTCAATTCACGCCATGGGGAACATAGGGATGTCAAAATGCTTTTTAGCCGGATAAATGTTTTGCCGAGATAAAAAGAGAACCGATGAGTATACATATCAATAATAATAAATTCTGCTCATTTACTTCTTCCTACCAAGGAAACAACATATCGACAAAACATGTTATCGTTAGTAAAATGGGATTTCATCTTGATAATTACAGAGGAAATCCGATTTTACACAAAAATAAATCTAATGATTAACTTTTGCCAACATTCGATGAAATTTCGTCAGATTTTTTGCTCTGAAACACAAATTTAAAAAGTTGTCGTATTGACAATAGAGTATATGTATAAGACAAAACAAATTTAACTATAAATTTAAAAAAATATATTTTTCAAAAATACCCTACGACATTGTGCTTTTATTTTCGTATTTTATTTATTTTTATTGTGCAAAATCAGCTATCAACCAGTACATTGTAAAAGCCATAAAAATATCAAATAATATTTTAACAATATAAAAGATATAAGCAGTGGCGTGCAGTGAATAAAGGCTGAATAGCTCTGCCTACCTTCAAAAAACGGACCATAAACTAATATTAAACTATAGTTGAAAAATACTTCAAATATCTGATTAAAATAAATTTTGCAAGAAACTTCTACACTCATTTATTTAGTTCTCAATAATCAACAGAATATGATAATACAATCGTCATTTTCAAATGTTCAATTCATATTTTATACCCGAACTTGAAAAAACTTCGCGCAGCCTGCCTTTCGACATAGAGCAATGCACGCCACCGGATATAGGTACCAAGAGCGAACAAAATTAACAAAAAAAAGGTTACATGTATGTGTATAACATAATTAAAACTCAATGGCTAGTTCGTGATTAAACTTATTGTAAGTCATGTGGAAAATTTTCACATTTCCTGCGAGACAATTAATTAACCTAGTAAGTCTTCCCAGGACATAATCATTGGTAATTTTTTCTACTCCTGGGAACAAACAGAAGCCTGTATTGGCGGCTACGAATGAAATTATCAGGGATGTAGATTCCTATTTCAGCCAGGATATCAGGTATTAACAATACACCGTTCAGAAATTTATACATAACCCACTAGATAATAAACAATACGAAAAATTGCAAGTCAGTATAGTAAATAATACTTTCATTTTTAAAGATAATATTAAGAACAAAAACAAAAATGCACCCTGCTGAGTATTGATTACTTTGGAAATTCTAACCCTACTAGTGAAGCTGGTGACTTGGCCGCGCTGGGACTAACACTAACGGAATCGCCGCGGGCATTGATGAATGAATTAGGAACTTCTAACTAGTGACTCGCAGTGGCATGACTAACTTGTGCCCCTCGGACCTAGTATGGCCAGACTCGATATCGACGGACCAGAGACGTAGTGACTACGAAATCACAACTGAATGCGGAATACACTTCGGAATTCCTTTAATTGGGGAATGCGGACTGCGAAATCTAATACGCGCCACTCTGAATAATCTAATATAATATCTGCAAAATCTAATATTTGCCACTGCGAGCTAGTATGGACTGTGAACTAACGATAACGTAAGGGTTTTTTAAAGATTGAGGCGCGGGATTCTTTGCATTAGATAGATAACTAAATGCCGGTCTTATAATATGCACTACCCAATATAGCATATTCATCAACTTAGATGTATGTTAAGAAATCTGCCACGTGCGAGTGTCGTCTTGAAGTAGAAGGCCAAAAACATATTTTTTTCAGTTGCCCTGTTAATAAGTGTTATAATTTTTTTATTCACTATCTGATCAATATAGATATATTGTCCCCCTACAACATTGCATCCCTGTTATCATCTGTTGAGAAACGAGTATATAAAATCAAATATAATTATCTTTAATAGCAATCGTGAGATTTCTAAAACAGAAGTACATACTTGTGTTAAATTTTATCCCTAAAATTCTAAAATGATAACTGGTATTTTGTATATGTTGAGCGTTTTTTTATGTTTAATGTAATTGTAATTACTATTATCTAATATTTTAAGCCTATGCATTCAGAATTTTTATGTACATATTACAAACTTTCCTTGAGAGCTTTATCAATTTTAAAAAATATGTTTTATTTTTAAAGATAAACTCTGTTCATATATCTCTTTGAAAAAGTAATTATATTTAATTTCATCGAAAGAAATAATCGCAAATCATGCTTCGAAAAATATAAATAATATGCGTGGTTCTGTTATTTAACGTGTTATGGGTATGAAAAAATTGAGAGCGTTTTTTAAATCATTGTCATCATGTCAGCAGTTTAGAGATTTTCGTTCTATTTTAAATATGTCTTGTTTTAATATTTTTAAAACGATCGTTTACGCCCTGAGCGCTATTTATATTAGCACGCTCCCTCTATCTTCTGTATTAACATATCTCCTTTTCAAACAATGTTCCGTTTCCGCTCGGAGGGTATTTCTGGGTCTCAACTTATACTTACTTTAAGTATTCCACTATCATCCTCTACCTGACACTGGCTAGAACACTCCTTTGAGATGAAAAGCCATAAAAATTTATATTAACAAATGAATTTTTTATGAATTAATTAAATAAAATATACTTTGTTTACACCACTTTTATTAAAATATTTATGGTGTATACATGGTGTATACAAAGGATATTTTATTTAATTAATAATGACTCCACAAAGTTACAAATCGTTTGATGAATTTTTTATGAGTTAATTGGAAGAATGGTGGTAGCCAAAATATCATATTGTATTTTTAAAAAAAGTTTTTCTTTTAACGTAATAAAACATGTAGATGCCATGCCGTGTAAACGTATGTAATGACGTTTTTGTAGGACTTGACATTATTATGTTATTATGTCTACCTCGTATTTATATACCTACGTGTATTTTCCTCCTCTTAATCCTGGGTAAACATGGATTTCTAAGTAACTACTAATCAGTAAGCTTTTAAAAGCTTCTCCTTGAGTTAATCAGACGCAATGTTTAAGAAATCCTTAAAGGCAAAATCGTAAATAATTTATTGTAAAGAAGGAAAAACGTCACACAGAATTCCGCCATCTTAAAACGTAATTTGTAAAAATCTGTAAAAGTGTTCTAAGAATACTTACATAATTATTTTGTTTATTTTAATTTAAAACGGAAAACAAACATTCTCAAGTTACGAATATTCTGAAAATATTTGAAAAAATCCCAACAATAAAGGAACAGTACATAAACTGGAGAATTCGCCTGTATTCTAGCTATTTCTCAGATTAACATGAGTAGCAGATAAATAAACCTTAAAAAAAATTGTAGACAAATTTATAGGAAAAGGAAAGATTTACACAGAAAAATAAGAAGTGCACAGTGTCTAAACGATGTCAGCAGATACAAATACCTCATAAATATTACAAATATTTTTTGGGGAAATTCTTTTGTTTTTTTTAGTTACATATTTCCACCGTTGGGTCTTAATGATCTCGTCAATTAAAAAAAAAAAAATGGTTTGTATACGCAATATTTTTGCCTTTATATATAACAAAATGGTATATAGATTAAGCTGGTTTGTGTTTACATAAAGATTTATCTATGCACGTAAATATTTTTTTCTTAACGATCGATGATGACGATTAAATATTCTGGTTAGGTTAGGATAGCATGTGTTCACTTAAAAAAATATCATTACGTGCAACATTGTTCAAATTCTTTGCCAAAAAGGGTTGTTGGTATTAGGTTAGGTTAGACTAGTTTAGTGTTACCTTAAAAAAATGTTGCTTGGTTGCTAATTTAAGGGTCCGGTATAAGACCGCGTATTCACTGCTGTTAGGTATTTTAGGCGACAAACTCAAAACCACGGACGAACGGGAGTCAGCTGCAAGGTCGCGACTTGCTTGGAAGAAATGGGAATAATGAAGACCAAGCCGGATTGGAAAAAAGAGGCAGCATATTGATTCTATATGAAATTAAGAACATTTGCTTTATTTATTTTTTGTTTATTCGTGCCTACCTTTTTCAAAAGATTTTTTGTCGTTGTTGCTATTTACGTATTTATTTATTTACAGCATAACCCTTTATTTTCGATTCGGAAATATTATAGGATTGGGTAACGCGGACCACCTGCTCAGTAATACTTATAAGCACAATTTTTCGGCATGGTAGTTATTTTCATGGTTTTTGGGTCGAGGAATTCGATTTTTGATCATTCACTTGGGGATCCAATATAGTTGAAGTGAATTAAACACCTTTTTTTTATATATTAATTGTTTTTGTGTTTAATTCTTAGAAATCCATTTTTTTATTTAATGTAAATCTAATTTAATAATGTTTTTATTAACTTCTGCAAGCATTTTCGTTTTTTTTATTATTGTGACAGATGTTTCAATGACATTTTCAAACTAGTAGTTTGCCCCCACCGCTTGTCGATAGCTGTTATGCCTGTTTTAGCTCAGTATTTTATTTTTACCCATAGCCTGAGTTAGATTGCAGCTCGAAAAATATAACAACTACCCCCGATAAAGGAATTATTTACCTACCGATTTTCATCATCAATGTACCGAATTTAATTTTCTCGGCATACCATCACTGGTCATCAAATTGTAATGTAAACGCTAATTCTGGTTATGGTTACGGTCTTCTTATGTTTAGTCTATCATATATATATATTACTTATAGGTGTGGAGGCTAGTTCGTGCGAGTTCGCCAACTAGTTTGAAGGTAGGGCCAACCTGGTTCGCCACCGGAGCAATCTCTCGCCAACTCGCCGAACTCGAGCCAACGTTGGCCCAACACGCACGAACTACCCATCTACACGATCGCCCAAACATTCGGAGTTGGAAGGTTGGGCGATCGTATGGTCGTGACATTAGACATTTTTGTAACTTCCCGTTCAAAATTTGCAGATAAATTATTTGTTGTATTTCTTACGTTAGCAGACTGCAAACTGACGTTTAGCGCCTTATTTAAGTCTTCCCCTCTAACTTGAAACCACCACCGACTATTCTAGGATTTGGCATTTTAACACGCGGTCCAGGCTATTTCCATAGCGCTTATTAAGTGATCCGGAGACGATTAATGTCAATTGTTATTGGGCTTACGTCATTGACAATGTGCATTGGAGTACGATTGACGGAACTTCAATCGAGCCGTCAATATTTTTACCCCAGATGCTTTGTGGACGTCTGCAGAAACAATACCTACAGGATGCGAATTCAGTGATAATCTTTTGATTTTACTTTGCGTAACTCTGGACAATCGCAATATAATGCAATTATAAGTAATACGCAATATCAATCCGTTATGAAACTAAATTCCTAAGTGTTCGGCAGATACATCAATTAAATGAACGATTGTCAATCGCACAGCGTAACAATCATTCCGCTTCGTCAATGGCGCTTGTCTACGGCGTCTATGCGGTCCATCTAAATACCCATCATTCTAACGTCAATGGGAAATCGAAATTTTCAATTGCTTCAATTGCCTATGTAAGCGATCAATTACAAATTGTCAATCGCATCAATGACGTAAATTGCGCAACCATTGACAATTGATATTACAGTTTCCTCAAAAATTTTGTGATTAAAATATTAAATTATTATTTCGAGGATAGACTTAATTCCATTCCGGGTAGGGCAACGTGTCAAAAATGATTTGTAATTATTTTTGCTGTTTACATTTCTCTTTGGGATTATTGATATAGTTACAATGATTTGGTTTTGGGAGCGATAGCCTGCGAATATTTAATATTGATAACAGGGTATTTTCACTGTATTTTTCTTGTCTAAAAAAGTACGATAATAATAAGCATTTTATTTTATTATTGTGTTGACGAATAAATTATCTATAACGATTTAGAAGACAATGTGCGGTTTGCCGCCAAAATGTTATATTCGTTTTTGTTTTGACGTTTCGCCGGCCAACGTTAATAGGTTCTCGCTCCTCATACAATACAATCATACACACAAATCTTCTTCCTCTTATCCTATTCGGGTCGGGAACTCATCGCGTCGAGAAGGTGAATTCTACTAAGGTGTATGGCTGCTTCAACGACCTCCGTGCATAGCAGGTCCAGCCCCTCCTCCCACAACATCTGGAGTTGTTTCTCCCTACAACAGAGCAAATAATGCATCGAGATGTCCCTAGCACGCAAGGGAAAAAAATCACAATAATGGGGGCGAGGGAGAACTTGGGCGGATCACTGTCAATTGATTTGCGAATAAATGCATCCCGACAGTCTCCAGACAACTTGCATTGCATTCAAAAGAATTAGGATTTACTCTTCGACAAGCAAATCTGCTAATGATCAACTCGTCCTTTTTACAATTGTGCAGAATTTATCTCCTTTATTCTCGTAGCTATGGAACTAATTTCGAACAGCCATTAAGTAAAACAATAAATTAGAAAACGGTTCGGCTTGTTTAGTTTGAACCTTTTTACAAATGTTTTTAATTTGCTTACAGCAGTCAAAATCGCGTGAAAGAAACGTGGACGGCGGTGCTTTAGCCGATCACTAAAACTGTTATTATACAATATATTATATAATTGAATAAGTGAACTACAGTAAAAACGCTTATCTGTGCGATGATTTTGATTATTTTCTTTACCACATTTATTTTTATATCGTTTGAATGTGCAGGAAACCATAATTATGATCTTATTACTTAAAATCTTCGAATGATCATTAGATTGGACTATTATTGGCACAATAAATTCTGTCACAAATATGATCTTACGCTTTTTCTTAATTACCTGATAATTGTGGCTCTCTTAAAATATATATATTTTTAAATATATAATACATACCTTTCTACATTAACTTTTAAAGTGACTCCATAATGTATAATATTCGACTAAGAATTCCTTAGAAAATCGCTTTAATATTTAACTCCCAACGATTTAGACCACGAACCGCTACTGGGAACTTGTATGGCAAAAATGTATTTTACGTTCCTTTTAAGACATTTTCTAGTACATTGACATTCCACTTTTTTTTAAATAAAAAGTGGAATAGTATTTAAAAAAGTGTCGTTTATTTAATCATCATAATGGAATTCCAACATGTATTAACAGTTTCAAAAATAAATATATTTACATTGACATAAGAAATTCTTAATCGCATATGTCAAATAAATTTTTGGAACACTAAATGAAAAAGTAACACAAGAATTCTGTTGCTACGAGAAAAAATATGGAATAAAGTGTAAAATGTCAGTAACTAAAATATTTTTTGTGGTTTTGGGGTTTAATTTAGTATTACTCCATTTATTTTAAATCACTCCAATTTTAATTTCTGTTATTTCTTCAGGTTTACGCGTCTCAGTCGTTTCATCCTGCAAAGGTATTATCAAACTGTTGCTCATTAACACAGTCAACATAATGTGATTTTCATCATTACTACCCTGAATGTATTTTGTTGTTTACCTGAAATCTGTCTTGAAGTTATTATTACATATAGTGTTTTCTGAGTAATGCTAACAAGACAATAACCATTAAAATTGGATAGGCTTCCATTTATGGGATTACAAATGGTAGTTATATCTGTATGCTTCGTTAACGTATATACAAGATATTCCTTCCGACCTAAGAGCCTTACATTTTTCCATTAATTTTTTCCACGAATGACACTTTTACTTTTAAGGAATTTTTCGGAATCGTCTCCGGACCATTTTTCTAAGAACTAAACCATCATTTCAATTCTTTCGGTCTACTTACTTTCGGAGCCTAAAAAATAGTCATTTTTTCCGACCCCTAGCATCACATTTTGCCCATAAAATTGATGATTTTTCCGCAGAAAGGAACTCCTGTGAAAAACATTATGAAATTTCTTCGATAGATTTAAAGTTATTTTTTGGCGTCATTATTAATAAATTAATAAAAATGCTTTTTTTACACCCCTCTTTTAAATATATAAATATCAACATGTTCCGAAAGCGACGCTTTCCTCATCAGGATGCACAGGATTAATATACTGTGTATCCTGGAGATGAAAGCTTCGCTCTCGAAATATGTTGATATTTATATATTTAAAACAGTTGTGTAAACAAAGTTATTCATTTTAATTCATTTATTAAAAGTAATTCTTATTAATTTAAAAATATTATGGCTTAAAAAATATATTCACGTAGATCATCAACCGCCGATTCTGAATGAATGAGTTTTATTATGTACAATTAATTATACATAGAATTTATAAATCGTTGTTTAAAAGTGTATAAAAAACCATCCTATCAAAACCCCCTTATTCTATTGGTAACATTGCAATCTCGACATCTGACGTCACGGGACTCTGTTCACGCGTATTCTGGTTTTGCATTTGTATGGAAAATTTTATATGTCGATTCTGTTTTATATTTTAAACATCTATTAGTTAGTTAGTTTTTACTACGTTAGTTTTGGTGAAATTTAAACATAATTTGGGTGATCTTAAGATCTATAATAAATAGTTGTTCAAGATAAAAAATAAAAACAATTATTGATTGAAATAAGATGTATTCATAAGTAAATTAATTGTCAATAGGGAAATTATGACATTGTTATTGTAAACATTATTATATATATTATTATTCTTGGAGCTAATGTTTCTAAATAGGTAATAATGTATATAAAATTTTTTTTACTTGTGTTTGGTTATGGTTTGAACTATGAATAGAATATAAAATTATGTATGGTAAAGCTCATCCTTGTTTTGACATTTGGCATTTTAACCTCAAAACCGACCAGCCATAGATTTCGTGCGTTTTAGCGGGCTTTAAAATAATGTAAACTTAAAAAAAAAATTTACTAGGAAAACTTTTTTTTTTAATGGACTAGAGTTCCTTACTGTTACTTTTTGAAGGCATTGAATCGTCTTAGGATCATCATTTTTTTATATTAATCCAAATATTTAGTTCATTCAGTCTTACTAATTTTAACCCTCATAATTCAAGGTTAATATTTAAAAAATAAATTAACTTATTAAAGCTATACGATTCTTTGTGATAATATTGAAACCACAATCACAACCTTTGTTTTTCTTTATTGTTTGAATAATATCAGAATGAATTCGAGTATTTATTTTCCTCGCTCATTTCGCGATAGGTTTTTCCGAAAATTAAAAAAAATGTATTAGAACTAATACAACCAAATAAAGGGTAGAAACGGACTTAAAAATCTACTAATCTATCGATTATGGAATAACAACTGTCAACAATTTCGAACTGTTCTTTTTCCACTCCTCTCCAGTTTGAATATAAAACTCTATCTTTATCTGTCGTCAGGCTCCTCCCTGAATCTGCACTGAAAAATTGTCGTGGGGGTCGGGGGGGTTACTTTTCTAAAAAAATTGATAGTGCCTAAAGCGTTGGGTGGATGTTTCCCGAGGTGGGGGTAAAAGCTTTGCTTCGGCTGGTCCATATCATCTGGACTCTGTCCTGGAAACAGATTGAGGAAAAACCCACATCACCTTGTGTTATTTATTGCAGTACCAGGGAGAGTTGCTGGGGGAATTAAGGCTCATTTTAGAGCTTATGTTGCTTCATTTTACACTTCTACCAGTGGCAATAATAATATATGAGGTGAGAGAGAGAGGGCCTCCATTATTGATTTCACTGAAGCAAATAATAATCCCTAAAACTTTCAATACTCTTGAGACAATCCATCACTATTCAGTACTACACTTTTTCCAGGACAATATTACAAATTCCGCCTCTGGAAAAACCTGAAAACTATGGAGCATCCAATATTGCAGCTGCAAAGCGCAGAGACAATTTTTAACATATTGGTAGCTAAACAATATACTCTAACCCATAGAAACTCGTGATTGCTGGAAAAGTTGAAGGAAAGAAATGCAGAGAGTGTCGCAATCACCTGGAACATATGTCTATAACTCGTCATGCAACTCCGGAGTATGAGGAGTGAAGCCCCCAGATTCAAGACTGGCGATTGACTTCTCCTAAGCCTAGGCTACACATCACCAATAAGCGATCGACTGAAAAATAATACAGTATGATTAAAGCCTTAACCCTATCAACAAACGTCATTTAACAGTTAGTTACATAAAACTCTCTGTGTGATATCTTTATTAGAATCTAAATATATATTTTATGTATTTAGTTGTTTTATTTGGTGTACAGAAGATAGCACCGTTGTTTCCGAAACCAATATTTTAGCTTTATTTTAATGAAGTGCTGTATTCAAGATATAGTACTTTTAAGAATAAGTAAAACGTGTTTCGCGCACATAGATGGCGCTAATTGAAATATTTTAGAAATATACGCTTTTAGGAAGTAATGCTTTTAATTATTGAGATGAATTGTCTTTTGGCTTGTATACGGAATATGAAATCATTTGTTATTGTAAGATCAAATCTTAAGTCCACCAAGAAACTTGTAAAAATAATGTATAAGTTTGTATTACAATAATATACTGTATTTTAATAAGTTTCTTGAAGGACTTGAGCTTTATTTATTTTAATATAGAAACAAAGCAGTACATTGGTTACAGTGGGAAACTATTTCCATAAATTACAATTACATAGTGGGTTTACTTGTAATGTTTTATTCGTACATGTATTTACCGGATGACATGACTGTGTAGTGTATAAGTGTATGTGTAATGTCAAATGTACTTGTAGGTGTCAGAAGTGTTGATCTACGTATTATAGAAGTGATGCCATATATATGCGCATTAACCAATTTATACCATTGCAAAGATGCTCCTTTTAAATGTGGCCAGTGAATCCGAAAACATGTCAATGTTAGATTTATTCAGAATTATTAATGAATGATGAAGGGTACCGTTATTTGGTGAATGTACAGCTGCATTTGTTTTGTAACTATGCGTATGGAATAGTGCTGTGTGGCAGGTATGTCTCAAAGGTATTTTGAAATTAATTAGGGACAAAGTTCGGTACAGTCAATATTATTACCTAGAATTCTCTGTAAAGATGTTAAATCGGCTAATTTTCGCCTTTGTTGCAAAGATTGAAAGGCACATTGAATGTTATTGTTGGATTTTGTGGGTGAAATATTTTATAAATTTCATTCTTCACTATCAACGTAAACTTTATACTGAGAATTGCAAATTGGTGAAGCATATTCCAGTGGTCTTCTTACTAGTGAAAAATGTAACATTTTGATCGCGGGTTCCTGAACACTTTTCTTACGCGTAAAATAAAACCAAGCATTCTGTACGACCTGTGAACGATTGACTCAATGTGCTAATTAAATACAAGTTTACTATCTAGGAAAACGCCCAGATCTTTACATTCTATTTTAGAAATGACAGGTTCGTTGTGGATTGAATAAGAAAACTTAATTATATTGAATCATTTGAAGAAGATAATATTAACATAACCTAAATGAAACATGCAACCGAAAACAACAACACAAAATAAAAATATATCAGTCGTATCTGGGACTCAAAACCAGGACCTAAAATACATAAATAGAGGGTGATATTGACAAAGTCTTGAATTTGAATTATGATATCGATAAAGATGATATAAATTGAACTGGTCTCATTAGCTATGTTGGTAAAGCGGTTGTCCCGAAAAGACAGAGGTCCTGGGTTCGAATCTCAGATGCGACTGACATCTTTTTAGTTTCTGTTGTTTTTTTTCGGTTCCATGTTTCATTTAGGTTATGTTAATATTATCTTCTTCAATGATTAAATATTACAATTAGGTTTTAAAACTTCAATAAAATAATAAAAAATAACTATTTATATGTTTATTTCCCGTGAATATTATAGAGAGACATTTAGAAATATTGATATTTAAACAGTTACCTTCGCAATATTTGCAAAGTTATTTTTTAATGCTTCACAGTTAGAGAGAGAAAGAAAAACTTTGAATTTTGTTTTTCTTCTACCAGAATTTTATTAGTGAACTCTTCAATGGTGGTGTTATTGTTGTTAGCAAATATCTCCTCAAAGGAAACAAGTTTTGAATTCATTGAATGCAGCTGGGAGGAGAGTTTCTTTAGATTCGACAAAGTTGAGATTGCTGGAGCGTGGTGGTTGTCTTGTTTTACATTTAGTGCACATCCATGACTCCCTGCTCTCCTCACATATTCTTGAAATTTACGCAATTAATTTTGGCACAACTTAGATGCAGTTGAATTTTACAACTTGTACACGTTATATAATCAGCCGTTTCTACTGACTTATTGCACTGAGAACAGGTAGAACTCATGGTGGGTAGATTGCTAGTAAAAATAGATTTCTACTCGATTATATTTAATTAAATTCATTTCTACGATGTTGTATCAGTTAATCCACGAATTTCAATGTTCAGTAAAAAGGTTTACTATTCGAGTAGTTGGTTTCAAACGATATAAGATTTAGGAGCCCAGATATGTATTTTTAAATATGGCGATATATTTGACACTAGATTACAAAGTTATCACATTTGTTGTTGTTATTGTGGTGACTATTTATACCTACAATAATAATTTATTCCATTTCATATTCCGGATATACACCCGACAACAAACAATTAATTTCAATATTTAAAAGCATTATGCGTAAAGCTAAAATATTTAACATGGCACCATTTGTTATCGCGTATTACGTTTCTTTTACCCTTAATAGCCCCTATAATACTTACATATATTCGTATTTTATATTTGCCTTCACTAATCCTAGATAATCTTGGGTTGTTTTGTAATTCCATCCATCTGGTATTTCTCTGAACATAAACAGTATTTTATTACAACATTTATGATAAACATTTATTTAATGTTGTTACATTTATTGTAATCGCTGGTTTTTAGAGTCCGCGGATTATCTGCTTATTTTTACGGGAATGGAAATTATCGCGGCAACGTATTGGTATTCTGCGCAAATCACTTTAAATATACAATGTGTAAAAAACGTACAAAAGTTCCAACTGCCCTAAGCCAATGAGAGTATGGCAGCCTGTGTTAAGAGGCTGGAGAGTTCGGGAGTGGAAGGAAATAGGGAAGAGGAAGGTTGGTAAATACCGACTCTTTAGATTTGGTCATGAAATACATTTCCTTTTAATTTAGGGGGGTAGATATGGGAAAGGAATTATTTATTATTTCAAAATTAAAAATATTCAATATTTTTTAGGCATTTATCAAAATTATAAATTTGACCGTCCTACGTATGTTTTACAAAAAAAAAATAAGATTGGTGTGTGGATACATTTTTTTCATAAACACTCACTTAATTGATTTTTTTTTTTATTTGATTTACAAAACTTTGATCAAATTTATTGTTAAGAACGTACTGGAAAAATATTGCAAATTATTTTTCTCCACAAAAAAATATTTTTATGTTTTGTAACACATACGGAGGACGGTAAGAAAAAAAAAATTCTAACGTGGTTTTTAAAATACATGATACAATAAATTTTTTTTTTCTTTAAAATTATTTTTTCGAATTGATAAATAAGCCCTCTCCCACGTGAAGGATAATATTAAACAATCATTCACTACCGAAATAATTTATTGTAATTCCAATATAAATTAATAATGAATACCGCAAATTAATATATTTAATTATTCGAGTTAGTTACTATTTCACATTTACATAAATTTAAATCAATTATTTGTAATGGCTATACAAGAAAATAAAATTTTCAAAAAATCGTATAAAATATGCTCTGTAATGTTTTGCGAATTATAATTGATGGATGAAAATTGATGTGCGTGGAAATATTACATTTGAGCAATCCATTATCTAGGACACAAAAATCTTCGAACAAAATCATGCAAAGAAATTTTCTATGAAGCATTTTCCTTTCCTTTCTTTTTTTTCACACGTTGGAATTTTTTTCGATGTAGGTTTGTTATTTTTATGAATGAATAATATGTACTGCATGGCGTCTGAAAGAGCGAATGCACTGCGCAATATCGTGGGGAAGAGTACCTAAATACTCGTTCCTAAGTGGATGAGTTTATGTAGTGAGAAAATACACTCGCTAGAGAAACGGAATAACTGAAAATGCAAAAGATTAGACGGAATGACCGAATGGCTGAAAATCCATAAGATTAGACGAAATAACTGAAAATCGGTAAGATTAGATGGAGTGACCGAATGACTGAAAATGCATAAGATTAGATGGAATGACCGAATGACTGAATATCCATAAGATTAGACGAAATAACTGAAAATCGATAAGATTAGATGGAGTGACCGAATGACTGAATATCCATAAGATTAGACGAAATAACTGAAAATCGATAAGATTAGATGGAGTGACCGAATGACTGAAAATGCATAAGATTAGATGGAATGACCGGATGACTGAAAACGCATAAGATTAGATGTAATGACGGAATTATTGAAAATGCCAAAGATTACCTACAAGGGACAAATAAAAACAGGGCGGTGAATCATTGAAGTGACATTCGAGTAGGAATTTGACTTAAGTCAAATAAAAAGCGTTCGTTCAGTCTAACTGTTTATAGCAGATAAAAAATGAGGGCGCTGCGATTACTTAAAGGGTTTTAAATTGTAAGACCAAGATGGCTCATATTTACTTTTTTTATATGTATGAATACCTTACAAGAGTCCCAGAAGCTCCCAACCGTCCGGAGCCATTGGGACTAAGGCATCCCCAATTGGGGTATGTTGTCAGACTGAAGGTAGTGAGGAGGGGAAGGAGATGGGAAGAGGAAGGTGGACATGTACCTAGCTATTCAGATCTGGTCACCAAATACGACTAAAGAGATTTCAAGCATCGTTTCGATTCTGAATGGTTTACTTTCACCAGGATGATACTGAAAGTATTTACCACTCTGAAGGAAAGATGAATATATGTTTAAGAAAGCACAATTGTCCAAGTTCATATTTATTACTGTAACCAAGCGGTGCTCATAAATATGTGGTACTTTCCGAAAGGAAATGATTCTATATCACATTTTAAGACATTTTTTTGTCTATATTATCGAAATAATAATGTATTAGATGTTAGAGATAGAAATAAAAAATCCAATTCACAGATCAAAATTAAATATCAAATACAACAAAATTATTATCACTCTTTGCCTTGTTTCTTCAAAACGAACTGTCAAACTCGAATGTGAAAAAAATTTAATGCGAGGAACAAATTTCAAAAATAAAGTGAGTTGATTGGTGAAGTTATAGTAACGAGAAAAAAATAATTCCACTTTATTAAATATCTACATTTTATTATCAAGATACAGGTTACGTATCCAACAAACTTTAAACATTGATGCCTGAGCACTCAGTCACTTTTTTGGTCTTTGCTCTAATTTAAATTCAAAAAACCATTATTATTAAAATAATCTTGTTCTAATGAAATTAAATGATTTTTTTAAGCTTCACCTATTGAATGTTTTATTAAAATTGTGAGAATGGGAAAAATATGCTAAAAACTAAGTGCACAGATGGTGACCGTTTTTGGTCTTTTATGTTTAAATATAGAATTTTCATCATAACTGGATAGCGAATTTATCGTTGGGTTTTCGTGGCCGGGTAATGCGGCATAAAATGGTTCAGAAAGTGATTTAATTAGCTCCTTTATCAGAGGAATGTTTGTATCTTTGTGTAGAGTATTAACCCTGATCTACGAAGGAGCATTCAATGTTAGTCAAATGACCTTGTTTTGCAGGGTTTTATAAGTTTTTTTGCTGAAATAGGTGCAGCGAATGAAAATATGGTGCTGGTAGTGGTTTTGCATAGGAGTATTTTACTGTCTGTTAATAATTTACTATTCTTACCAAGCATGGGGTAGAAAGAACTTATGGCGCGATTCATGAATTTAATTTTATCTTAAATATGTTTTTTCCAAGTGAGTTCTGAGTCTAAAACGAGTCCTAAGTACTTTATTGACTTGGTCCAAGGTACGCTCTCCCCAAATGTTTTGATATTTGAGGGCCATTTCGGCATTCTACCCGTGAAAATTGTGGCTGCGGTTTTTTAAGAATTTATTGTAATACGCCACTTTTTATAATATTCCACCGAGATGATAGCTTCAGATTGGATTCGACGTGTGGCCGTAAGCTCTTGAGTAGACCTTGACATAATATTAGTATCATCTGCAAAATTTGCATAATTTAGTTTTATGAACTATTGGTCTAGAGATGTCGCTGGTGTATAAATTAAACAGTGTGGGGGCTAATATTGAACCTTGGAGGACACCAGCGGTTAGAACCCTCATTGAAGTGGATGCACCTAATATTATACGGAAAGAACGATTTAGTAAGTAAGTGGGGATGAGTTGAATCATTGGAAGAGGCATGTCAAATTGGTCCATTTTATAAAGCAGGCCGTTATGGCATACTTTATTGTCACATGTAGTGACTGGGTGACTAGTGTAGTCACCCAGTTGAGTAACCACCCAACCTCCGGACCCGACCATAATTGTCCAAACCTACATTTTGTATGTATTTAGGTGGAAAAAATCACCAAAGGCCAACATGCAATCTACATTTTTTAGTCCAAATAAGCTCAGGAATCACCGGTTAACATTTGTCGAATACGACCTGATACATCCTGTATATATTGGTAATAAACATGCATTCATGTGCATACAGCGCCGTCATCCGCCGGGTTTTAATGGGATTCCGGAAACCCTTTAATGAAAATATTCATTTCCCGGACCCCTGCAGTTAAATCTCTTCTTGAATAAAGCATCGCTTGCCAGCAATATGGGTTTTAAATAATGGTTATGGAATATTTTTAGAATAAATAAAACAAGTTAAATGGTAGGTCTTAACGGCGAACCTGAATCTTAAGTACGCAATTGTTAATTTATTATGTATTACCCTATTATATTTCAATTACTTAATATTTGAAGATACATAGTCAAATAATCATAATAAATTTATATATGTGTGTAATAATATGCATATAATAATATATTTATTACTAACTGAAGTACCCGGCGTTGCCCAGGGTAGATGTCGTGATGTGTTACCCCTACCCAGTAGTTTTCCTTTTATTTTTAACGTTCAGTGTCCAATACTTCACCAAGAATTGCCAAAATTCCGCTTTAAGGGTTGCAAATTTTCATCAAGCTCGGAATAAAACTGTAGATTTTTTACAAAGGAAACGAACAAACAATGAACAACGAAACAAACAATACTCTTATTGATATGTATATAGATAATAATTAATTTATTATATCTTTCTTTTGCCAATTCCATGCCTCGCTGCCATGCATCAAGGATTTTATAAGAACTTCATCGCTGACTCTATTCTCGCTTCCCTTGACACCGTCTTATCAGTATTTTCTTCATTCAGTCCTCCATTATTTTTAGTCGTACCTGAAATTTAACCCAATTTCAAAACATGACTAAGACATAAAAGGAATGCAAGACAGTGAACCGCGAAAGGAACGATATATAGTTCTGTTTTCGACACTTGCAGCACATGGGTGGTCACGATGAGTGTCATGAGAAGGGGGTTTAAGGAGAATCAAATACTCGAAGTAGGTTTTCGGAAGGCGGGGAAGGGAAGGGAAGGTAAGGGAAAGATAAATAACGAATTGTGAATGTAGATATCCTGGAATGTGTACGTGATATTTAAATAATTCTCAGTTCAAAAAAAATAGTTTATAAAATCGGGGTAAATTTTCCGGAAGTTTTCCGGTGTTAGAAACACAATTTCCCCAAGGCTTCTATCTTGTCCCCTCTACTTGCCGAATGAAATATAAAACACATCAAAATTCAATCATAAAGCTCGGTCCAATGATTTTAGAATCGTAAAACGTCGCATCAATTGGCCCCATCATTTGTTCCAGCACAATCGCCGTTGGAAGAATAAAAGTGAGGCATGAATTTGTTTGAGAGTAGAATAATGGAGGGAGTCGCCGGTAGAGCGCGCCGATTCCCGTCCGAGCCGCCCTATCGATCGTCCCGCCCGCTATATAACCCGCCCAACCCCACCCGCAGGCACACCGTCGCAGACTGCGATAGACCCTACACGCCTGTCCGCCTGTCCACCGTCACTGACCGCCGGTGAAAACCACCTGATCATTTTCACTAAACTGACAAACATCCCAAACAAAACAAGAGAAGTTTCCAAAAGACAATAATACACTTCCCTACCCTTTGTTTCGCCCAGTGATTACCGTTTCTTTTCATTTTGTCGTGCGGGAAACCTTCGATATCCAACAAGTACTTTTTAGGAGGTTAGTCATTGACAAACACTCGAGTTATATAAAGACGTTGCAGGGTTATACAATTTTGACATTTGGCGCAGCCGAGTCATTGGCACTTATCAAATTTTGAGGACTGCATTTTCCATGTTTTGAGGTGAGTGCATCAATTGTAAATATTGCAGATGCTTCAGTTGATAACGCTTTGCTTCATATCTTTGTTCCCATTGTTTTTGGAATTTTACTGTATGAAACATGTTTTTTTCTTGAGTAATGTCAAACCCAAAGTGATTGCTCTACATACTATAACAAGATAGCTACAGAAAAAGGCAACATCACAAAATACCACCAGAAAAATACATGTATTGTAGCAAAATAGAACACGCTTGTGTAATTATTATTGATAATATAAAAATGCTGAATTATTAAGAAATTTCCAATTAAGTTGTCACTATGCAAATCAATTACTAAGAAAGAATACTTTTGGCATGATATTTGAATAGGTTTTCGTGGAAGCCACGTACAAAGCCTTCAGTGAAATGAAAATTACATTCTGTCAGCCATAATAATAGACTGTAGTATTTGCTTCTGCTTCATCACCTGCCATGTAATTACCGGCATTATCATTACGATTTCCTTATACTCACCCCCCGCCGTAACGATGAGCTCTTCAGGCCAAAATAAATTACATAGTTCACTAACAACGTGATTTATTATTTTCGCTTTGTGTTTTTTTTTTTGTTTGTTTTTTTTTTAATTATTCCAATTACCTAATCACCTCGATAAGCTTCATCAAAGAAAACTCGTTTAATATCATTGTTAACCCTTCCCAATATTTTCTTTTCCACACAAAACAAAAGGCAGTATAATATTTCAATATAAAATAACGTTAATTGGAAAATCACGTAAAAAACGTTAACATTAAAGAAAAAGGTTGTTTGTGGGCGAGAGTGTGTTTTGTTTCAGCGAATTCCATTATGATTGTTTAATAATCCTACGCTATGGTTCTCGCAATTAATTCATTGTTGAAGTGAAATATTTCACACTTTGTTTAAAAATCAGTAGGGGTCGTAACAATATCATTTTACGAATCCTTATAAATGTTTTAAATTGGTTGTTGGGGTCGGATTACGCTCACGGTTTTAAAAACCGGTTGAAGATACGATTTATGATTGTTCAACTGATATCACACATGTAAATTTATTATACATGCCAATGTTGGACTTTTAATGAACGGTCGGCCCAATGGAAATGATGATGCAGTGGGACTCTCTCACTATCTGCGCGGGAGACAATAATACAATTATGTCATTTAAAGCCATGGCTAGTTCTTCTATAGAGCGCTGTAATTAGTATCCTTGCATAATGCGAGCAGTACGAGGTGGGGAAGTTGGTACAAACCTGTAAAATGCTTTCAGTGGATCCACAATTAAAATGCAAGTTTGCTAACTGAACATTTATTTGAAAAATTCATTTGGTTTCATCGCTCTATGGAAATATACTCTATCAAATGTGCAAGTCAAATTATTTGGATAGTTATCTATGAAAATACTTTTCAAACAAATGTACAACTGGTATCAGTCTAAGTTAAGAGAAACGGCTTATTTATTTTTGCTTTATATTATGAACTATAGGCCATTAAAGGAATAGATTTTTCACGATTTTAGAGGAACCTTTAACAATTATTTGGGGGCTAATGGTGATTTATAAAAAAACGTTTTATCCCGTCTACTTTGAAAATGTAATGAAATATAAAATACCATTTTTTTATTAAAATAAGTATTATGGTGGACTTTAAATTAAAATTAAAACGACCAATTTACGGTGGAACACAAATTTGCCGTAAACAAATTAAAATATCGACCCGAAAAAGGTTTATTTTTAATGTTTTGTTTTTGTATTTTTATTTACGTAATCATGTTTACATAGCAGACATGATATTTTTTTTAAAAAATACGATAAACCCTCCAATTATTTTTTTAAGTTGCCTCTTACGAAAACAGATTTTTTTTCATGGCACATACTTTAAAATTTAAAACAAAAATAAGTAAAATACTTCTCATCCGTAATAGATATTTACTAAACCTTTAATTAAAAAAATATGTCATTCAGTTTGGATAGGTGTTTTGGCCTCAAATCCAAAATTAAGTTATGTATGAAACGGGCAGCGCAGCCGTTCCTCTTAAGAATACACGACAAAAGACTATAGACAGGTATTCATTTTTCTATAATGTTTAGTTATTCACAAGTCTCATCCAAAAATATATTCCTGATAAAAAGTACTCAGCCTAGATCGATTAAACACATATCATTATCTCACTATTTCCCATTAATGAAGCGAAATTAATATATAGAGCAATTTGTTCATATCATAGCACACTGGCAAGCAAATTGAACTGGAATAGGGTTGATATTTCATATTATGCTAAAAATATACGCAAACGAGTATATCGTTTATTTTTGTCTCTAGGGGAATTTACGTTAAAATATTATTAGTGGTAACACATGCTGACAGGATTTTTAATGAACATTTTTATTGTGTGTATCAGCAGGATGTGAAGGTTTTCTCAGATGCAAGAAAAGGAATTTGAAGTACATCATTAATTAAATGCGTGTATGCAATAGAACGTATTAAGTGCACAGGTTTAACTTTAACTTAGACTGTGCAAACCTTAAGTGCGTCCTACTCTTAACTAACCACATCTGGTTTGGAGTCCCTATGTAAAACTGAAAAATTCTTAATGCTGTGCCATAACGGGTTGTCTATTAGATAGATTTTCTTTTCTTAGGGCACTCTTTAATCGGAACACTGGTGGCGCCACACTGGTGTCCGAGAGACTGAGCAGCCATACAGCGTCATAAATTTTACTGGTTGGCACGCGTGGATGCTTGTTTTCACCACCAAATTGTAGCGACACCGAGCGGACACCAGGTAAGATATCCTCCAAGGAGCTCAGTGACGTGCAGCCCATATAGGCTGACAAGCTGTGTCTACCTTAAGATTTTGGATAACAATGTTTTTTTTTTTCTCTAAATTTGAAAACTTCTTACGTCACGATTGTGCTACCTTTATAAATTATTCCTATTTAGCAAATATCGATTTACCTGCCTCATCGGGTTAGTTTTATTAGCTTGCTTCATGATAATTCACACAAAAATCCACAAAATTAATATCAACACCTCAAAAGCTGCAGCTTACCATCGATCAAGGAGCAATGCACGCCACTTGTAGAGCTATGGTTTGATGTACCAATTAGTGATGTCCCGGTAAAATAGAGCCCTTAGCGGATAGAATTCAGTCTTAAAACATGGACGTCAGATAGGAATGATTTTGTATCAAAACACCAGTATTAACAACATTTTAAACAAACAAAACAGTTCAGAATAAAAGTGCAGTGTGTTAAAATAATCTAGAAACATAGTATGTAACAAAAAAATTATATTACTATAAGGCAACATTGATTTTAGAACATTTTTTTTTATTTATTTAAATGTGTGGTTATCTTTGACTTTCTTATCTTACATGTTGAATGGGATAACCACCCATCTGACCGGCAATCAGAAGGGTGCAGGTTCGAGTCCTGTCGGCGACATTTATCTTTTCTCGGAAGGTTTTTTCAATTTGGATGAGTGTTTCAGGCTAATAATTATTGTTTATAAAAATAATATATATTTTCCTTGACGTTTTGTCTTTTTAAATGCTATAAATGCGCGCTTCTTCCACATATTTAGTTTTATTTTTTTATTCATTTCGATTTAACATCTAATAAATTGCTTATTTGATATACACATTTCAAAAATCGAAATTTCCTCCAATTGTCTCGCTAAGTGTAAAACATTAACAACATTTTCGAAAATATTATTTCCTTTAGTTATCTCCTTTCTGAACACCGTGAAAATTGATATAAAATATATTCACTCGAACCATGGTAATTTTTTTTTAAGTTTCGTCGTTTTTCCTTTTAACCATATTTGTGTTACGATTTGAACGATCGCAGCACCCTCCATTTTTGTGTACTTTATTTGAACATGTATGTCAACGGCGTAGCCAGAATGAGATATGTTATTTGGGTGATTACAGATTGTTGAAAAATACAAAAATAGGGGCATTTCAATGCATATTCTAGTATGTAATGATATAAATCAAACTGAAACGCAATAAATCAACTAGAAGACCAATATATTCTGACTGTTCTTGAGAGGAGGGTACTTATTGGTTTTCTATAAATCAGAATAATGCAATATTGAAGGAAAAATATCAACGAATTTACTTTTAAAGGAGGTTGTGCAATCAGTATTTATATTTATGCAGGAATTATTTAAGAAGATTATTATTTTTCTATATTTTCAAGTCTGGGAGATATTTTAGAATAACAAGAAAGAATAACGGAAGACGTATAATCCACTTCCTCTAATGTAAACACGAAAAACAAATTATCTTATTTTTTCTTTGGCAATCTTCATACATAAATAATGCGGAAAAGTGTTCTGAAAATCTGGATCTAAGGATTATGTAAAGACCCTTCAACATAGGTTTACGAGCGGATCGTTACTCCCACCCAGGAATAAAAGCTCTGCCTTTACTTTATGGAAATGCATTAAGAAGCCAGAGCAAAAGATTTACATAAACTTAGGAATTTTAATTAAACATTAAAAGGAGAATCTAACGAATTTTCTTTGCATATTTTTGTGCATTCCTACCACGGCTATGGGGAGAAGATACTCGAAGTATCGCCCTGGTGCAAGACCACCCTACATCGAAACGTCACTACTTGATAAGTGTTATGAACTTATCAAGTAGATAATTGTATATTGTTGTGTATCTAATCGAACATTATAATCATTATACTCTTACTATGTTTGGTTCTTATATTAACTTTTTACTTATTTCTGTAATCTTTATAATTTTTTTATTTTTTATTTTTTTTATTTTAGTTTCCACATTCACCGTTTAGTTTTTATACTTCTATTATGTTCTGTGTTAACATTAATAATTGGTCTCTTTTTTCATAATCTTTATTTCGTACATTATAAGTACGTAAGCAGTGGCGTGCATTAACCAGAGGTAGGCTCTGCATTATTTTACAAATTGGCGTATGAATTGGGCATTGAATATTTGAAAATTGTCATTACATTATCATCTTCCACTGAATGTCGTGGTCACATGAATAAATGTGCCTACAAGTTCCTTGCCAAATTTATGGGAAAAAGACTTTTTGATATTTGCGGTTTTTTTAAAGATATTTTTATTTGTTTTCATTGTTAAGGTAGCCTTTTCTTAGGGTATGCACAGCTTCTCAGTCTTCATGGCTTGCACGCCACTGGTATATAGTATTGTATAGCAGTGGCGTGCATTGCTTTATGACTATTGAATATTTTAAAATGTGTATTTTCATCTTCCGCTGATTGTTATGATCAACTGAATATATGAATGTACAAGTTCCTTGCTAAAATCATGTAAAAATACGTTTTGAATAAAAATTTATCACATTTAAAAAATTTCTATATATTTTCTACTTATGGTTAATTTTTCTTAAGGTAGTCGCAACTTTTCAGTCTTTATGGACTGCACGTCACTGTTAGTAGAACATTTATGTTCCAATAAATCAACAAATAAACTCTTTTACATATGTAATAAGTAAGTTGCAGACAATAAAAAGGTATTAAACGGTAGTAAAGAAGCGGTGATGACAAAAAGAACCTGCGAAAATCAAAAAAAAATTCTTTCGACTTTACAGAAGTACAATCATGCAAAAATCGTTCCTATGAACTGTTCAAAAATGTTTCAGCGTGCTTTATTTTTCAGGGACGTACACAATGCATATTATTACAATGGATCGATATTCAAGCCGCTTGGTCTAAACATATTCAAGTCCAGCGGGCAGCGGCTGCAACTTGTGCACGTTTGATTCATTCATTGAACAATTTTTAAAAACTCATGAAGAAACAAATCTCGTTTAGATTTTTCTTGAAGCTCTTCTCATGGAAAATATCTTTGGCAAACCAAATAACCTTGGAAAAATCTAAAATATTGCTTTTTCTTAAAATGGCTATGTTACGAAAAATAAAAAAGAATATTTTAATTTTAACGTAAATCAACAAAAAGCGATCACATAACAAAAAACGCGTATCATCTTTCCACTTAAATAAATATGGAAACTGCTCATTAAGACACATCTCATTTCAATTAAATTCATTATCTAATGGACTTAACCAGTAAAAACAACGAAGTGACACGCACTTAAATAATATTTCCTAGAAGAATACCGATAACTAATTGAATAGGTGTGTATTTAAATGTGGAATATTTTTGGTCATACTTTGTCATAATTTGGACCTTCCCGGATTTTTTTTTTAATTCAACTCACATGGAGTAGGTACATTTAGTAATAAATTGTTTCTTTTTTTCGTAATGCCTTAAGAAAGAAAGGAAATTCAATTCAACAAATCGTTACCAGAATTTTTCATCTCTCTTTGGTTAATTGTTTTTGTGTTTCGTAGATTCCATTCTCTCCATTCTCCATTCTCTTTATTTTTAACTAGCTAATGTGTACCCGGTCTTGCTCGGGATTTTTTATTTTTTTGGAATAAAGTTATGAAGTTGTGAATTCTTGCTTGTCGTTTGGGTGCCATAATTGATTTGACAGCGAAAGTAATGCCTTGTGACGACTATTAATATTTCTAAACAAAGAAACAGAGAAAAATTCGTTTTAATTTTTTATTTCATCCCAAACATTTATTTTTTCAAAATATATCTAAATAATAAAGTTCCTAAATAGGTACCTAGTTATGTTTTCCATTATGAAAGTATTCTGCCGAAACAAACATTCTTCTTTTGTATATGTAATCTGTGGCTAACCCAGTGTTTCCCAGCCTTCTTTATGCCATGCCCCACCGTAGTCTTTTCAAAAGTCAGATGCCCCACCGACATCAATTTTGTACATCTCAGGCATTTTTTTGTATGACCGATGAGTATTCCCCTTTATATGTGCAATGCCGACATCTCTCATCTCTGAAGAGTAGTGCCTCACCTCTGAGGCGTTATGCCCCCACCGTAGTAAACACTGGGCTAACCAGATTGGTATATCTATGGGCTAACCTCAATACAACATGGCCGGTCAATGTTTTTATACTCATTTTAAAACGCTATAGCAACAGTTTAATATATTGGATTTCATTCAAACTAACTCTCTAAACCTTCCCGGCACTAATAAGAAAAAACTGTGCTATTTTCAGCAAAACCGGTTCAGCAATTTTCGAGAAAATCGAGGACAGACAGATAAACATTCGTTTTTTTTATATATGGAGATTTAATGTAAATCAAATTTTAATAATGCTATTATTAAGTTCTGGAAGTATTTTAGTTTAACCATTAATCATTTAAAACAAATTATAATCGGGTGGGAATAAATAAAATTACATAATTTAGTCGTCGCAATGTGGTCTAGCCTTGCACTCCGAAACAGCTTTCATAATAATAAAAAACTAAAATACTTGCAGAAGTTGATAATAACATTTTTTTTTATTTGATGTACATAAATTTTTTATTTTTTATTTAATATATCTCCGTTTTTGAAATAAATATTTGGGAGAGGAGGCAAAATCGATTTAGTAACGGTACCTAATATGAAAATGGAGCTTAAATGATCTCAGTTTATAGACCGTCATATTTATTTATAAAATTATTTAAGGAAGACAAATTTAAAGACACGATCTCAATATTAAAAAAATCCCGCCCTTCAATTTTCTTATCCTTTTGTAATTAGTCTACAACTTTATTGAAGATTTTCGTCAAATAGAATTATTTTTTGCGTTATTTGGACGTTCTCTGATTAATTTCGTATATTTTTTACAAAAGTAAAGAATCTCAGATTTATAAAGAATAAAGGTATCTTCCTCAAGTAAAGTTTTATCACAAGTAGCTACTATTTTCATATAATTAGGGCTGTTTTTTGTTTTACAAATACACCTTCATTCGAGCTTCAACAATTGGTTTTCGAAGTTGAAAATTGTAAGGTGTCTTGTCTTATTTTTCTAAAAATAGATAATTCAAAACTTCCATGATAGAAATGACTTTCAAGCTTAAAATATTTGCCCCATTCAAATTCAATACGCAATAAGTTGTCTTCGCGATCCAGCGCTCAACTAACAGGTTTTACTGCTACGAGACACGGTTTTTCGGTTTCATAGTTAAGATTTAAGTTACGCCGAAAAAATATTATACCTTGACAAGCCCATTACTAGATTAACTATCATTGATACTGTTAAAATGTAACATTTTTTTATAGCCCTCTCCTCTACAAGCCCTCTATCTGAAAATTCATTACCTTTTAAAGGCGAAATTTCTTTTTAAGACCACGAAATACTTCTTTTAAATTTCACGTTATGAAGATATCTTTGTCAAAGGTACAAAAAACTTGAAGGTGAGCTTCAAAGAGTCTCTCTTTTATTCAAAATATGTCTTAATAAAAATGTTTACTAGAACCACCAAAAAATGTTATTGGATATATTTTATCAAAGTACGCTCTTGTAGGTTTATATGTACCCCTGAAAAATACAAAGATGATAGACTTTCTTTTCCTGTGATCGCTGGGAGTTAGTTAAATTTATAAATAATTAACAAAATTATTTAAAAATTCCGTTATCTAAATAACAAAACTATTCTAACCCAGTTTGTGCTAAAAAGTGAAAAAAATCAGTCATCGATAGAATGTAAATTATGTAGGTAGGTACCTATAATTGTGTCGAACAAAACTAAAGTAATCATTTGTAATGAACGTTCGCAAAGTTTACATAATAAACTTTTTTTTTAAACATTTTTGGATTTGATCAATGTTTCAATGAACTGTGATTTTTATGCATTAAAAAAACTATATTTTTTGCCCACAATTAACAAGGACGTACAAATTGAAAAATTCAAGATGTTTTTGATATTTATTGGATACGTTTGGTGTTCTATATTTAAATAAAATCAGAAACACAATTTTGTACTTTTGGAGTCAATATGCAACGAACTTAATTTATTTTTCTTTATTTTAAATAGATAATCTATTAGTGTGTCTCGAGACATCCAGAACCTCTTTACTTTGAACTTCAGAGAAAAACAAACAACATAATTTGTACACGGACTTTATTCTACACAATAACGTCGCCATTTCCCCTATCAACTAACCCCGGGGCGACCAGCCTTATCCAATTAGGATTATCCGATTACTAAGACCCGTGTTACCTAATAACATCCCTGTAAATACAACCCTGGCTTCTCCCCATGCAACTTACCCCTTGCTGCGTTTACTTTTAAAGCTGATACGCCACTTCCTTTCTTAATAGACCTTACCTCATTAAAAAGTTCTCCTTTTAAATGTTTCTTTGTTATCATTGTTAAGTATGTTATACGTAGGTGTGTATTTGTGTATTTTGGCTTTTACGCTCTCGGGGCATCGATTCAAGAACAAAATAATTAAAGAACATCTAACTCTGTCGGGGCTTCTTAACTCCTTGATAAGTGGTTGTTCGTTTTCTAACCACCTCTAATTACTAGCGCAAAAGTTAAATTCATTAGAAATCATATTATAGGTTGCAATACTCAGAGTTGTTGCTTTTTAAATTGGCCTTTGCGGTGATAAAATCCTTGGATTTAGTCCTAAGATTGCACGTTTAAGATCAGGAGTCTAAATCTGTATATTTTGCATTAGCTAACACAGGTTAAATCGGCCATAAGCAACACATGTTGACAGTTTGGTAGTCCGTATCGCGTTAAATAAGTTAAAATTTGCGTTTACGCTTAGAGACACGAACGCTTGCGTTTCTTGAGACGATAAAACTTTTTGAAAACCGTCAAAATGTGTTGTTTGTGGGCGATTTAACTTGCGTTAGCTAACTTAAAAGATAAAGACTTAAGCCGCCTGAGAGTTAAAAAACATTCCACTTTTTAAAAAATACATATTCGTACAACTGTCACATATATACAACATTCAAAATTCAACGAGCAATCCATTGAGAATCGAAATGTTGGACACGACTTTGGCAATGTTTAATATTCAGGTGTGAATTGCCGTTTACTTCTCAATCTTCACATTCCCCTTCATCGTGCTTTCACCGACTTACTTCGATCTAAAAACATTCTCCAAATTAGTATTAGGGATACCATGGCCCATTCGCTCCGGGCCGTTCGGATCCTGGTTTTTGCAATTTTACAACAAATTTGAAAAGAAAAATTTAACCAATTCGGCCAAAAAACCCTCAAAGAGCTGTGAAGATATTTTTTTAAACGCTTTGTTGTGTTAAACAATAAAAAATAAAAATTAAACCACTCTTTTAATTAATAAATATCTAATGTTCCAAAACTAATAGTGAAATTAATGACATAGAAGCATAGACAAATAACACTCATAGACAAAATAATAAAAATAATTGGTGGGAGAAGGTAAATAATATTAATGTGAGAATAATGATGTAAAATAAACAAATTATTATTATATTTATATTAGAAATTAAAAAATAAAATAAGATCAAGGAACAACCAAGGCCCCAAATATTTATTGAAGTAGCTTTGTTGTATTTATTCATCAATATTCCATGCCATTTGCCAAATCCATTGGCAGCCTTTTTGTTTTCAATTCCAATAAATCAAACTGTACCACAAAAGATGTAATCCTATTCTGGCTAAATCCTATTTTGTTAAATTTATATAAATATAAAAAATTAGGCCTGGTTGTTTGAACTCATCACTTTTCAAAAAAAAATAATAAAATTCACCAAACGCCGACGGGCCGAGAATCGGTAGTTATTTAATGTAAATATTTGAAAAAATGTTATTCCGTCGATAGCCAATTTCATGAATATATCAAATGTGACGCGGGTTCAAACAACTAGGTCTTAATACCTACTGTATTTTTAAGGACATTTTCTGTTTACCTTAAAATCAAGAAACTGTTTATTTACTTTGATTTTAAATCTTTCTTGAGACTTTACATAAAACTTGAAGTTCTGATTATCTAAAAGGAGATTTTCTGATTATCTCAAAATAAACAAATTAATTTTGATTTTATGGCTTTCCGTAAACTTTGCATAAAACTTGAAATATCTATGTTAATGAATTACAAAAGTGTTTACTGAGAGAAAACACAACTTATCATTATAAAGTTTGTGAAAACATCTCTGAAGTACTTCACGAAGTTATTAATCCCGAGGAGATAAGATTTATGTGTTCTGTTCAGACTTTAACGACCCCCTATACAAACGACGTAATTTATGTAAAAGTATTGCGCAATATATTATTTAACCGAAGGTTTCAGCTAGAAAACGTTAACAAAATAATTAATTAACCTCTTAGCTGACGGAATTAAGTAAATGTTTTATGAAGGTATTTAGTAATTTCTAATATACAGTAGAAATTACATCATGGAAATCGATGCAAAAATATATTTATACTAGCTAAAGTACCCGGCGTTGCCCGGGATTATTAATAGTTTGGAGTAATGTTTTATAGTCCCTAACCCTACCCCTACTCCGACCCCTACTCCTACCCCCTACTGCTACTCCTATTTCCTACCCCTACCCAGTAACCTTCATCTTATTTTGAATGTCATGTGTACAACATTTCCTTAAGTAATATCAAAATTTGGCTTCAAGGATGGGAAAGAGGGATGGGGTTGGTTTTTTTCCAAATCTCGTGTAGACAGTGACCTTCCTTTTGTTTTGTAGGTCAAGTATGCATAATTTCATCAATCTCGGAATAAAACTGTAGATTTCCATACAAACAAACACACACCGCCCGCCCGGGATATTCTCCTTTATATAATATATTATATAGTTCCCATGTCTAGGAAGAAATAGATAGTTCCAGGGAGAAACGGAGTTTTTTGCTAAAATCGGAAGAAATCTAGGGAGATTTTAATATCGGCAAAAATTCACAGTAAATTAAACAACACACCCCCTTTTTACCGCTACTTTAAAAATTTCGACCCTTGTTTCATGCATTCCATCTGTGAATAAGCACCATGCACGGCTGAATAACAGTCTTTGTCTTCAATTAAAATGGTCAGTGTCTATGATTTAATGAAAAGGTGGAAATTCCTTGGTTTACCTTTGAGGTGAGCAAATATGAGGTAGGCAGAGCTGTAAGATTGACAATATCATAGCTCTGTACTGCAAATACTACATAAAATAATATTTGTCATGTTATTTACTTATTTTCATACTTTTAATATCTTGTAAAACATACATGGGATAGTCAGAAAAAGTCATATTTCCTAATTGATTTTGAAAAAAGCCTACGGAAATTAAAAAAAAATGTAATTAATTTTTTTCTTTTTAAAAACATTATTTTCATCGTATTGCCTTGTAATATTTTGATTATTTCTAATTAATAAATAATCCCTCTCACCCTTCATAGAAAAAAAAAACACCCTTGAATTTTTTCTATTACGCCCATTATGTCCTCTCAGTGCTATCAAACTAACGCGTGAGAGCATTTCCTAGAGTTAACGTGTTCTTATGTGAAACATTTCCCATCAGTTTCGAGAGATAAAGTAATTTATAGACGATGTGTTACGAATATATCGGTCATAACCGGAAAGGAAAAATGTACTTTCAGGCGGTCACTTTTAACGTGGTTTTTATGGGGCGTATAAAAGGGTCGAATAAAGTAATCTTAACATTCTCCACAGCATAGGAGGTATATTGATTCCATGACAAAATAGTACAGTGACAAAACAGAACATTAAAGAAAAACAGAGAAATTTGAAAAAAAACGAACAAAGAACCTAACCTAATCTAACCAATTCTTTTATCATGTTCTGTTTTATCACTGTTCTGTTTTATTCGGTTACCAGGTATATTATTTCAAAAGTTGTGGTTTTCCTTCACTAATAAAATCACCATATAAAACGACTAAAGCAGCTTCATGAAATTTCCACAGATTTTTCTGTAAGATATTTCTATGTGAAGGGAAGATTCTCACCTTGTAATGTATTTTCCATAATGAGCTTTGAAGCTTTGAAATATCGTTTAAACTGACAGCAAATTAGACAAATATTATAATTTAAAATAAATATTACAAAAAAAGGGTACTTAAACTCGGACAAAGTCAATCGAAGCAAATCGTCATCCTTTGTGGCATTTGAAAAAGAAATTGTATTATCCATAAGAGTGTTTTTAGAGTTAAATAACAGTTCAACGACCGTTGCAGTGAATTCCCGTGAAATAGTCAAATCTATGAAGTGAAACAGACCCTTCATATGATCACCGCAAGATTTAAAGATAAATAGTGTAATCCGATTTTCCCAGCGGTGTTTGAGAAAATAAGATCATACGTAAATGTGAGGGATGAGGGATGAGAAATTAGAGGTGTTTACTGGAGACCTTAACACGCTGTGCGCACGACTGGTTCAACTTGTTTAGACGGGTTAATATAATTATATTGATTCATTTAGGTGTTGTTATTTAAGCTAAATATGATTAGAGTATCCTCTACAAACTATTAACCAATTATATAATAAATGAACAAATAATAACACCAACAACAGACATGGAACGTTTTTAGATCTAGAGAATTCAATCTCATTTTAACTCTTTGAAATATTTTAACACAGGGTGTTTTTTAATCGTGTCATCTCTTCCCAACCTTCCTCTCTCTTATCTTTTTCCCCTCCCTAATACCCTCAGCCGTACAACACATTCCCCAATGCGGGATTCCATAATTCCACTCACTCCGGCCGTTTGGGAGCAGTTGAGATTCTTTGGCAGTATTAACTTTTTTTTAAATATCTTTCTGGGATATCCCTGTTTTTTTCTCATATCCACTCGCTCATCACATACTCTACTGACACTCCTTTCTAGTTCATTCGCTCTACCTTTGTCAAACCATCTAATTTTGTTAATTATCGACTTATTTTTTAATCTTTTCAAGCGCAACACGGATGTACGTGAATTTAACACACACACACTCCTCGGGGATTTCAATTATATTGAGTCCAGTCTCATACGAGTTGGGTTAGTCTAAGGAAGATAAAATATCCATAATGACATAAATAAAAAAGATACAAAAACTTTTATTTGCGTCCGGTTGATGAAAAGTGTAGATGTGTAATACGGTGTATCGATGTACATGTTATGTCAAGAGTCGAAATAACATTATATTATATACGAGAACATCTACGAATGTGGTTGAAGCAAGTCATCCTTTCTCATTCAGCATGATGTTTAGTATTGTTGCTGTTTTAATCAAAAGATTAAATTAAATTAATTTATAAATGTATAATTTATAAATTGACAAAAAAATGTCGTACATCCAATATTCCCGCGGCCTCTTGGTACTCAACTTAGCAGCACATCATTTTTTTTTATTTCGCTTGAAAATGAAAATAATTCACCATACTTCGTTAAATATTTATGCTTCAGGCTTTTTAAAATTTAAATACGAAAGGTTTTACAGCTTTGCCTTTATTAAACTCCAGATTAGGTTTTGATAAACCGCGGATTTTTCTCTTGGCTTATTTACGTAGGGTAAACCTTAAAATAAAGGCTAGTTTTAAATTAAGCATATAGCCACTTTTATGCAAAGTAGAACTTGAAAGACAAGTGAATATCTTAAAGCTAAGAAAAGGTTTTATTTTTCCTGTCATCCGTAGATATTTTTTATATTTTTTGATGATTTTGAACAGAATCGTCATTATGCCACCAATCTTAGAATATCGACCACAATAGGCTATTTTAACTTTTTTTTTCATTAACTACAAAAATTATGATAACGACGGCATTTTTTTTTATATTTATGAATAAATTTCTGTAACGATTTAAAATGTGCCATTTTGATATTCTGCCAAAATTACATGTTCGTTTTTGTTCATGAATATGGCGTTGTTGACGATCACCGTGACGTCTTACGGCCGTTCTTCCCAACCTTACTGAGCAACGGCTGAGCCGGAATTTTCCCTCAGCACTGTTCAAATGCACAAATTCGCATTTCCCAACGAAATCTCAGTCAAACGTAGGATCATCTTAAGTTATCGAATTCTGTGGATTAGAGTTCTCCTCAGTGAAAGACTAGTTGTAAAAAGTGTCAACAGAGTATCAAATGACAGCGTAAACGTCAAATGTCAGATATCTATGGTCTCAAACGTCATTCGTTTCGCGAACTATTTTCTGTACCTATTGTATTGATAATTTTGAACATGGAGAGCGAAAATGAAGATATTTTTAATGTAATACCAATAGCGGGTATGGACAGAGTATATGAAGACAGTGACGATGGAGATATTATTGACATAATTCAAATAGTGGAATGGGCGGAAGTAATTGACGTTAATATCGGGCTACACAGGCGGCGACAGGATGTAGATGTCGATTACGTCGAAATTTTAAATGAAAAAGAATTTTTTAACCGTTTTAGAATGTCAAAAACATGTTTCTTATATGTTTCATGTCGATTTCGTGTTAAGACTGATTGAAAATTGAAAGAACGCACAGAAGACAAACGTCAACAATGTTTACTTCCGTTTTCGCGGCATCGGTAATAGTCAAGGTAACACTTTATTTTTAACAAATGCGTTTTTAAATATAAAATGATGGTGTTTGTATTACAATGTTTAAGACAAATAATATGTATTCATAATAAATAGAAAATTAACTCGTCTATGTTAATTTAACATTAAAAGTGTTTACTTTGATGTCATTTTATTGACTATGAACGTGTGGGGGTACAATTATATTTTCCATAGAAGTGGGCGAGTACTTTAGGAACAATTTTAGGAACAATTTAGTTCAAAGATGAAAAATGTTTGGAGACAGTCAAATAGCGCGAATACTTAACAAAACACTTGGCTGATCGGCAGCTCAGTTGATCATTCGAAAAGTTGGAGAAAACGGCCGTTACTAGCCAGTAGCATTATGTACATCATGATGACGTTGTAACCAGATCGAACCGTTTCGAAATGTGCTGTTATAGATCGTTTTTAAAATCAGTAATTATTAATGAAAATTACACATATTTGGTGCGGGTCAGAAATGTAAACTTTAAATCTTTCACACATTTTTAACGGTATCCGTAATTTGTGAAAATACCCTATTTGTTCATATAGTCAATTTAACCAAATTTTACTCCAAAGTTTTAAACAAATTTTCATCCAGTTTGGATACATAGAACCGGATCAAATGAAAATACTGACCTAAGGCCGGGGTGATTCAAATGCCATCACATTTAATGACTTCTGATAGTTTAATGGTCCCCGTAACACCGATTCCTGGTCGTTTCAGATAATTTTGTCGAATTGTGGTCGCTGTCAAGCAAAACGGTTATGCTTGACAACTGATTACAAATTGATCAAAAGGCTGAGATCAGCGTTTAACGAAGACCGTACGAAAGCAAAAAAAATCAAAATGTAGTTTACCGTCAATTTGATCGTCATCGATCTAATGGAGTTTGTACCACCACAACCTAACTGTAGATTTGAAATTGGCTATACGTTTTGATACTTTTCCGATTCCGATCAATAAAGCGGGATAAAACAAATTACGTAGCACCACCCCAGCCTACTTTTTATCCATAAAGTTAATTACAATTACTTGATACTATCATAATAACAAGATAACGAAATTAATCGTACTTTTACTGATTCCGAAACACAATTAGATGATAAAAACATTCACATAACTTTTTTTATAGTATATATGAGAGATATTGCCAAATGAAGGGAGATTTCCACTGGGGAAATCTAACCCAACATCCTCTTGAATAGTGCCTTATCTTTACTTTACGTAATTAATCTATCCGCACTATTTGTTCCATCAAATTTTAGCACAGGCAGCCTCAAAATTATTATCGATGGCACAATACATCACCAATCAGATTGACAATGTCTAATGCAGTACAAAGACAGTGTATTCAATACAATATATGATTCGAGTATTTCAACACAATGTCCTATGCCAATACAAAGTCAACCCAATCAAAAGCTTTTGCTAGAATCTCGAATGGTAGAAAAGCTCGTAATGAAATCAGTATTCAGTAGTAGGTACCAACTTATAAGATAATTAATCTATTTACGTGGGTGACGATTTCATCGTTCTTCGTCTAAGAATTGACCTCGTTTTTCTGAGAGGCGTAGGTTTCGCATTCTATTGGAGGTCACGTTATATCCAGGGTGACTGGAATTTAATATCAACATTGCGGCGACGAGAACGATGAATGATAGGAAACTCCTTGCATACCGTAAGGTCGAACGTGGGAGACGAGGAAGCATTTGTACTTTAATTCGTACCTTGTGAAATATGCAAACTTTACTCGGGGGGGAAACGGATTTCTTGAAATACGAATTCCGCACAACGTTCTATTTCCATTACTCGTACTTTGTGATGTGGATAAATTTTGCTCGGGTGAAATTCAGGGTGTACAGGGATGAAGTGCAGTAACTTTGAGAGGTAATTCTACATGATAGTACAACTAAAAAATAAATAACTTTTTTCAATAATCCATTGTTTTTTCGCATACATTTTGTCCATAGAAGATTTTTTCTATGAAAACTACCTTAAAACATTGAATTTGATAAAAAGTTATTATTACTTGTACTATCACGTTAAATCACCTTCCAAAGTTACTGCACTCTACCTCCGGACACTTGTATATTCGCTAAATCGCACTCTGTGACATAATTTTAAATAAAATTATTAAAATTATTTTGTTTAATAATTAAATATCTAATGTATAACGAAAAATAACTAAATAAGAGTATAGACAAATTATAAGCATAGACAAAAATAAAAATATGTAGTTAGAGAGAGAAATAATTGGGTATAAATGTAAAAAATATTAGGCAAGATTATTATAATATTATAATTATTATATTATTTTGTTTCTAAGTTTTATTATGTACTTTTGCTATTTTTGATTTATTAAATTCGCTACCGGTTTCGACACAACCGTGCCATTGACGAGCGTTCTTAAAACTAACTTAAATTAAACAAGTACAGAAACAATTTAAGTTAGTTTAGAACGTTATGTTTAATTTAAGTTAGTTTTAAGAACGCTCGTCAATGGCACGGTTGTGTCGAAACCGGTAGCGAATTTAATAAATCAAAAATAGCAAAAGTACATAATAAATAAAACTTACAAACAAAATGTCTAGAAATTGATATATAGTGAATGCCGAAAAAAATACAAGAAATTAT